>JAWPHD010007880.1:0-122449 GCA_037043455.1 Cyrtodaria siliqua | reverse complement strand
CATAGTCCTAATATCATTATCTTAGAGGCCCGTGGACTCTGATATAGCATTATCTTAGAGGCCCGTGGACTCCCACATAGTCCTTATATCAGTATCTTAGAGGTCGTGGATTCTGACATAAACTTCATATCATTACCTTAGAGGCCCGAGCACCCCCACATAGTCCTTCTATCATTATCTTAGAGGCCCGTGGACTGACATAGTCCTCATAGCATTATCTTAGAGGCCCGTTGACTCCAACAAAGTCCTTATATCATTATCATAGAGGCCTGTGGACTCTGACATAGTCCTTATATCATTATCTTAGAGGCCCGTGGACTCTGATATAGCATTATCTTAGAGGCCCGTGGACTCCCACATAGTCCTTATATCATTATCTTAGAGGTCGTGGATTCTGACATAGACTTCATATCATTATCATAGAGGCCTGTGGACTCTGACATAGTCCTTATATCATTATCTTAGAGGCCCGTGGACTCCCACATAGTCCTTATATCATTATCTTAGAGGTCGTGGATTCTGATTTAGACTTCACATCATTATCTTAGAGGCCCGAGGACTGCCACATAGTCCTTCTAGCATTATCTTAGAGGCCCGTTGACTCTGACATAGTCCTCCTAGCATTATTGACATAGTCCTCATAGCATTATCCACATAGTCCTTAAATCATTATCTTAGAGGACCATTGATTCTGATATAGCATTATCTTAGAGGCCCGTGGTCTCCCACATAGTTCTTATATCATTATCTTAGAGGTCGTGGACTCTGACATAGACTTCATATCATCATATTAGAGGCCCGTGGACTCCCACATAGTCCTTATATCATTATCTTAGAGGCCCGTGGACTCTGATATAGCATTATCCTAGAGGCCCGTGGACTCCCACAGTCCTTATATCATTATCTTAGAGGTCGTGGATTCTGACATAGACCATATTATTATCTTAGAGGCCCGAGGACTCCCACATAGTCCTCCTATCACTATCTTAGAGGCCCGTGGACTCCCACATAGTCCTTATATCATTATCTTATAGGCCCGTGGACTCTGATATAGCATTATCCCACATAGGCCTTATATCATTATCTTAAAGGTCGTGGACTCTGACATAGACTTCATATCATCATCTTAGAGGCCCGAGGACTCCCACAGTCTTTCTATCATTATCTTAGAGGTCCGTGGAGTCTGACAGTCCTCATAGGATTATCTTTGAGGCCTGTGGACTCCCACATAGTCCTTATATCATTATCTTGGAGGCCCGTGGACTCCCACAGTCCTTATATCATTATCTTAGAGGCCCATGGACTCTGATATAGCATTATCTTAGAGGCCCATAAACTCCCATATAGTCCTTATATCATTATCTTAGATGTCGTGGAATCTGACATAGACTTTAGATCATTATCTTAGAGGCCCTAGGACTCCCACATAGTCCTTCTATCATTATCTTAGAGGCCTGTGGACTCTGATATAGCATTGTCTTAGAGGCCCGTGGACTCCCACATAGTCCTTATATCATTATCTTAGAGGTCGTGGATTCTGACATAGACATCATATCATTATCTTAGAGGCCCGAGCACTCCCACATAGTCCTTCTATCATTATCTTAGAGGCCCGTGGACTCTGACATAGTCCTCATAGCATTATCGACATAGTCCTAATAGCATTATCTTAGAGGCCCGTGGACTCTGATATAGCATTATCTTAGAGGCCCGTGGACTCCCACCTAGTCCTTATATCAGTATCTTAGAGGTCGTTGATTCTGACATATACTTCATATCATTACCTTAGAGGCCCGAGCACTCCCACATAGTCCTTCTATCATTATCTTAGAGGCCCGTGGACTGACATAGTCCTCATAGCATTATCTTAGAGGCCCGTTGACTCCAACAAAGTCCTTATATCATTATCATAGAGGCCTGTGGACTCTGACATAGTCCTTATATCATTATTTTAGAGGCCCGTGGACTCTGATATAGCATTATCTTAGAGGCCCGTCGACTCCCACATAGTCCTTATATCATTATCTTAGAGGTCGTGGATTCTGACATAGACTTCATATCATTATCATAGAGGCCTGTGGACTCTGACATAGTCCTTATATCATTATCTTAGAGGCCCGTGGACTCCCACATAGTCCTTATATCATTATCTTAGAGGTCGTGGATTCTGACTTAGACTTCACATCATTATCTTAGAGGCCCGAGGACTGCCACATAGTCCTTCTATCATTATCATGGAGGCCCGTTGACTCTGACATAGTCCTCCTAGCATTATTGACATAGTCCTCATAGCATTATCCACATAGTCCTTAAATCATTATCTAAGAGGACCGTTGATTCTGATATAGCATTATCTTAGAGGCCCGTGGACTCCCACATAGTCCTTATATCATTATCTTAGAGGTCGTGGACTCTGACTTAGACTTCATATCATCATATTAGAGGCCCGTGGGCTCCCACATAGTCCTTATATCATTATCTTAGAGGCCCGTGGACTCTGATATAGCATTATCTTAGAGGCCCGTGGACTCCCACAGTCCTTATATCATTATCTTAGAGGTCGTGGATTCTGACATAGACCATATTATTATCTTAGAGGCCCGAGGACTCCCACATAGTCCTCCTATCACTATCTTAGAGGCCCGTGGATTCCCACATAGTCCTTATATCATTATCTTATAGGCCCGTGGACTCTGATATAGCATTATCCCACCTAGGCCTTATATCATTATCTTAAAGGTCGTGGACTCTGACATAGACTTTATATCATCATCTTAGAGGCCCGAGGACTCCCACAGTCTTTCTATCATTATCTTAGAGGTCCGTGGACTCTGACAGTCCTCATAGGATTATCTTTGAGGCCTGTGGACTCCCACATAGTCCTTATATCATTATCTTGGAGGCCCGTGGACTCCCACAGTCCTTATATCATTATCTTAGAGGCCCATGGAATCTGATATAGCATTATCTTAGAAGCTCATGGACTCCCATATAGTCCTTATATCATTATCTTAGATGTCGTGGAATCTGACATAGACTTTAGATCATTATCTTAGAGGCCCTAGGACTCCCACATAGTCCTTTTATCATTATCTTAGAGACCTGTGGACTCTGATATAGCATTATCTTAGAGGTCCGTGGACTCCCACATAGTCCTTATATCATTATCTTAGAGGTCGTGGATTCTGACATAGACATCATATCATTATCTTAGAGGCCCGAGCACTCCCACATAGTCCTTCTATCATTATCTTAGAGGCCCGTGGACTCTGACATAGTCCTCATAGCATTATCGACATAGTCCTAATAGCATTATCTTAGAGGCCCGTGGACTCTGATATAGCATTATCTTAGAGGCCCGTGGACTCCCACATAGTCCTTATATCAGTATCTTAGAGGTCGTGGATTCTGACATAGACTTCATATCATTACCTTAGAGGCCCGAGCACTCCCACATAGTCCTTCTATCATTATCTTAGAGGCCCGTGGACTGACATAGTCCTCATAGCATTATCTTAGAGGCCCGTTGACTCCAACAAAGTCCTTACATCATTATCATAGAGGCCTGTGGACTCTGACATAGTCCTTATATCATTATCTTAGAGGCCCGTGGACTCTGATATAGCATTATCTTAGAGGCCCGAGGACTCCCACATAGTCCTTATATCATTATCTTAGAGGTCGTGGATTCTGACATAGACTTCATATCATTATCATAGAGGCCTGTGGACTCTGACATAGTCCTTATATCATTATCTTAGAGGCCCGTGGACTCCAACATAGTCCTTATATCATTATCTTAGAGGTCGTGGATTCTGACTTAGACTTCATATCATTATCATAGAGGCCTGTGGACTCTGATATAGTCCTTATATCATTATCTTAGAGGCCCATGGACTCCAACATAGTCCTTATATCATTATCTTAGAGGTCGTGGATTCTGACTTAGACTTCACATCATTATCTTAGAGGCCCAAGTCTGCCACATAGTCCTTCTATCATTATCTTAGAGGCCCGTTGACTCTGACATAGTCCTCCTAGCATTATTGACATAGTCCTCATAGCATTATCCACATAGTCCTTAAATCAATATCTTAGAGGACCGTTGATTCTGATATAGCATTATCTTAGAGGCCCGTGGACTCCCACATAGTCCTTATATCATTATCTTAGAGGTCGTGGACTCTGACATAGACTTCATATCATCATATTAGAGGCCCGTGGACTCCCACATAGTCCTTATATCATTATCTTAGAGGCCCGTGGACTCTGATATAGCATTATCTTAGAGGCCCGTGGACTCCCACAGTCCTTATATCATTATCTTAGAGATCGTGGATTCTGACATAGACCATATTATTATCTTAGAGGCCCGAGGACTCCCACATAGTCCTCCTATCACTATCTTAGAGGCCCGTGGACTCCCACATAGTCCTTATATCATTATCTTATAGGCCCGTGGACTCTGATATAGCATTATCCCACCTAGGCCTTATATAATTATCTTAGAGGTTGTGGACTGTGACATAGACTTCATATCATCATCTTAGAGGCCCGAGGACTCCCACAGTCTTTCTATCATTATCTTAGAGGTCCGTGGACTCTGACAGTCCTCATAGGATTATCTTTGAGGCCTGTGGACTCCCACATAGTCCTTATATCATTATCTTGGAGGCCCGTGGACTCCCACAGTCCTTATATCATTATCTTAGAGGCCCTTGGACTCAAAAATAGTCCTTATATCATTATATTGGAGGCCCGTGGACTCCCACAAACTCCTTTTATGATTATCTTAGAGGCCCGTGGACTCCCACATACCGGTAGTCCTCATATCATTATCTTAGAGGCCCGTGGACTCTTGACATGGTCCTCATAGCATTATCTTAGAGGCCCCTGGACTCTGACATGGTCCTCATAGCATTATCTTAGAGGCCCTTTGACTCTGACATAGTCCTCATAGCATTATATTAGAGGTCCGTGGACTCCTACATAGACTTCATATCATTATCTTAGAGGCTCGCGAACTCCCATATAGTCCTTTTATCATTATATTGGAGGCCCATAGACTCACACATAGTCCTTCTATCATTATCTTAGAGGCCCGTGGACTCTGACATAGTCCTCATAGCATTATCTTAGAGGCCCGTGGACTCCCACATAGTCCTTATATCATTATCTTAGATGCCCGTGAACTCTGACATAGTCCTCATAGCATTATCTTAAGAGGCCCGTGGACTTCCACATAGTCCTTATATCATTATCTTAGAGGCCCGTAGACTCAGATACAGCATTATCTTAGAGGCCCGTGGACTCCCACATAGTCCTTATATCATTATCTTAGATGCCCGTGAACTCTGACATAGTCCTCATAGCATTATCTTAAGAGGCCCGTGGACTTCCACATAGTCCTTATATCATTATCTTAGAGGCCCGTAGACTCAGATACAGCATTATCTTAGAGGCCCGTGGACTCCCACATAGTCCTTATATCATTATCTTAGAGGCCCGTGGACTCTGATACAGACTTCTTATCATTATCTTAGAGGCCCGTGGACTCCCATATAGTCCTTTTTATCATTATCTTAGAGGCACGTGGACTCTGACATAGACTTCATATTATTATCTTAGAGGCCCGTGGACTCCCACATAGTCCTTCTATCATTATCTTAGAGGCCCGTGGACTCCCACATAGTACTTATATCATTATCTTAGAGGCCCGTGGACTCCCACAGTCCTTTTATCATTATCTTAGAGGCTCGTGGACTCTGATATGGACTTCATATCATTATCTTAGAGGCCATCGTCGAAACCCACGTTTGATTGATTACATTATACTCCATTCATGGCGGAGAGTAATGGAACATATCACACGGGGTGTCCGACGATGCTTAGAGGCCCATGGTCTTCCACAGTCATTCTGTCATTATCTTTTAGGCCCATGGACTCTTGACATAGTCCTCATAGCATTATCTTAGAGGCCCATGGACTCCTACATAGTCCTTATATCATTATCTTAGAGGCCCATGTACTCTGACATAGACTTTATATCATTATCTTAGAGACCCTAGGACTCCCACATAGTCCTTCTATCATTATCTTAGATGCCCGTGGACTCGTGACATATTACCATAGCATTATCTAAGAGGCCCGTGGACTCTGACATAGACTTCATATCATTATCTTAGAGGCCCGTGGACTCCCACATAACGGTAGTCTCATATCATTATCTTAAGAGGCCCGTGGACTCTGACATAGTCCTCATAGAATATCTTAGAGGCCCTTGGACTCCCACATAGTCTGTATATCATTATCTTAGAGGTCGTGGACTCTTGAAATAGACTTCATGTCATTATCTTAGAGGCCCCTGGACTCTGACATAGTCCTCATAGCATTATCTTAGTGGCCCGTGGACTCCCAGATAGTCGTTATATCATTATCTGTGAGGCCCGTGAATGCCCACATAGTCCTCATATCATTATCTTTGAGGCCCGTGGACTCTGATATCGACTTCATATTATTATCTTAGAGGCCCGTGGACTCCAACATAGTCCTTATATCATTATATTGGAGGCCCGTGGACTCTCACATAGACTTCATATCATTATCTTAGAGGCCCGCGGACTCCCACATAGTCGTTATATCATTGTGTGAAAATTGACAAAATTCTCTTCAGTAGTTTCCGAGGAATGGCTGAGAACGATTTCGGACCGACGGACTGACACGCAAGCAGGCACGGACGGACAATGCGATTACTATATGCCTCCCACCCTGTGGGGATAGAAATCATCCAGTAGTTTCAGATTAGTCGCCACAAGTTTCCCCAATATATAAACTCAATGTAAACAAAGATGGCCACTGATATCACTGAAAACGTATTGTGCTTAGGACCAACAAGTCATGCCAGTAATTTTAGTGGTAGGTTCCAAATCAATACCACGTACGTTGTTTGCTAAGTAGTTGCCACAAAACAGTATTTTTAACATATATTCAAGTCCTCGTGACCACTATATATGTGTGGTCTGACTCTCATTTTCAAGTTTTGAGTTATTCCTCGGTAAAGTTTGATGAACTTGGTTATTACCATACTCTAGTGGCAAATATTGGTTCATATTTTTATTCTGAGAGGAACTATTTTCTACAACTACATTTCTACCAACCCTACCCGACGCTGGTGTATGTGTGTGTGTGAATTGGCATCTGATCTCTCAAGGTTAAACCTCACCTGAGGGTCGGGGTTCTCTAACTCAGACAATCGGGATTTTACAGTGTGTAATTCTGTCTGCATGCTATCTAGTTTCTGTGTAGTTGTGAATTCAAATTTTGGATCGATTTGCTTAAGTACTGACCTCTTTATACCCTGTGTTTGAACAAATCTGGATGTGTCAGTATTTGGGTCATTTTCACGTGTATTCTCATACTATCCTCAGTATCATTTTCATTTATATCTACCTGGAAGTCCAAGTTGATATTATTATTAATATTTTTTTTATCCATGGTTGAAATTATTAACACTTGTAAAATAACTATAAATATGTAGATCTAGTGCTGAAAAAAATAATTGATTAATACATTAGTTTTTATCTTCTGTTATCAGTTAGTTAAAATACATGTTTTAACTATTTTCTTTTTCATTTATACTCAGACACTTATTTTCTGTTTTCACAGAGAAACCGGATCCGACAAGACCAGAAGAAATGGTGAAAAAAATATATTCTGATGAACTGTTTAAAAAAACTGTCACTATTCTGGAAAAAATAAAAGGACAATAAAATATTTAAACTGAATCCCACTTCTGACACCAAATGTAACGCCGGCCCTGTGTCCTATCAGGGAGCAGTTACATTTATCTGATTTCTGGTCTGGGTTCATTCTAGGTTTACTTTTGTCAGGCCGACAAACTTTAATTGGATTTGTCAGGAAATGGACACATAATAATCAGTTACATTTTTATTACTGTGAAATGCCAAACGGCTACTTTATGGGTAATTAAATATATATATATAAAACAGACAGATGTTGTTTAAGTTATATTTGTAGCATGGTCGGTGATATTTCCTTTGATGAATGCAGAGCATTAAATCGTTTAATTTAGGGTAACTGAAGGGGCGTGGCTATGCCGTACTACAACTACCGGATATTGGAATTTAGAGTACGGTCACTATGACGTCACAGTGTTACTAAGTACACCATGCTACAAAAAAGATAGAGTCTGTCTCAGCTCGTTGGTTATTTAAACACCTCGATGGGCGTAACTCGGTGTTTAAATAAGCCAACTCGCTGAGACCAGACTCTATCTATTACATACATAAAGAAATATATAGATCTAGGTAATTAACTGTATCTAGATCTAGTCAGGTGTCACCTGTCTAAAATGTCAATCCGGAAAATTATATATTTTTAATTGTTATCAAAAACAGACCCAATCGGGTAATTTGACCAGATCGGGTTAAACTTGAAATTTCGGTAAGACCAGATCGGGTAACCTAGAAGGGCAATGTAATTTAAAAGAACTTTTCTTAAGTTGTCAAGATCCGTAAATCAAATGTTTAAACATTGGGATTTACCTGATAACTATTCATTTCGGGTGTTTTACCTAATTTGGTAAAAGCCTGATCGAACTAACGAACTGTAAGATCAGAATGTGAGACCGTCTGATTTAGAATGACCGCATCAAGCTATTTATACGTCACAGACGTGCGAGTCATGCCTCGAGACAACCGTCATGGCGCACATAATATAGATTTGCACGGTCACGAATTGGCATTTTAAAACAGTAAATACACAATGGAGGATTAAATCATTGGATCAACTAGTATTGTACGGATTATATTAACAAAAGTAGTAGTAGATATTTTCCTCCAAGCATAGGAGAGTATACATATATATATATTACAGTCAAAGTAGTCAAAATATATATAGATCAACATAAAAATGGCATACATACAATACATGTGACTTAAATAAATCCGTACTTTAACTAATCAAGTTCAGAATATTTACAAATCACATATGACACATACAACAAAGATGAATTTAAGTCATAAATCGATGAAAAAATTAAATAAAAATGACATTAACAATAATAGTAATAACACTATCTTCTCAGTCGACATTCTAATGGCACGTGCTCGCTTTAGGACGGCTATTTACACAGTTAGGGAAACATGCAGCTGTAGGAAATCAACAATAAATACGTTCAAGAACGCTTTAAAAGATAGTAATTCACATGTAGTTTAAATACAGGGCACGGGCATTGCAATATACTACTGGTACTAAGTGACTTCAATGAAATACTCAAAAGGTTTAGCATATAGTTTTATTCAATTTTTGTTTAATGGCTCATTAACACATTTATTTCAAGCCGCTCCAGGGAGGTGAAGGATACACAGGAATCATGGAACCATGCCCTACAATCAATTTATGGTTCTTTAACATGCTCAGATGATACACTCTGAGTACATGTGACCACTCACTATACTTGCCAATCTGACAGACGACGCTAAGGGACACACTGAGGAAACACATTGGCGCCGGTGAGTTTCATGTAGAGCATGAAGAGTAGGATGAACCGCGCCCTTTTCTTCATGCTCTTCCTTAAAGATTATTATATCAGTATGTTTCCAATGGTTAAATAATGTCATGACATATCATGGATAACAAAATTCAAATAGGTAACATATGGGCGCTAGTTCTACTGCATACAATCAACTGAACTAGGGATATGTATGCAAAGCTCCGAATTTTGCAACATCGATTCCATTACCAAGTTGTTATACAACAAAATAACTTTGTACAATTGTTCAACATCACTCCAAATACCTGACGTTCTAGACTATCAAAGTTAACACCTCAACAATTTCTTTCAGAAATGTTTCACAAAGTTTTGAAAGCTGCAGTTTTCACAATATTTACGGGAAGCCTTAACAACGTTGAATACATCGTTGCTATCAATGTCTAGACTTCTTGTTTCTATGAAATTTCTTACTAAGAGAAGTCCTTACAAAAGTGGCGAACGTCATAACCTTCACAGTGTATACGAAATTCAATGCAAAATTTAAGCAGCTTTTCTCTTGCGTCATTTATATTTTCCCCTACTACTGCGAGGTTAGCGAACGGTTCCTCAAACGTTTCACCATCTGTAGCGTCATCTGGTGATTCACTAAACTGAACTCATATTACCTTCCCCTTTTCTTGCAAGTCCATTATGGTACTCATTATGGTTTTGTCTTCAAGGACGTGTTTATGAAGAGATGGCAGTAACATAATTCCCATCAGGCGTTTGGTAGGTGGACGTTTTGGGACGAAGGGTTTTACACCGGCTGCGGCCATGAAAGAATACAGCATGAGGTCAACGCCATATAAGCGCTGAATCCAATGTCGAAGGTAGAAACCTCCCATACGGGCATTGATCTCAATCAGTTTGGGACCGGTTGCCGTCATCTTGAACTCTACATTGAACACTCCATCAGAAAGTCCTGAAATATGCCAAATATTTTTACAATATTAACAGCAGGCAGAAAGAATGTTATTTGTACAATATATACTGCATACTTTTATATATCAACAGTGAAAACTGGTATATCCCACAACTTATTTTAGCGACAACCTGCTGTATCCAACCGTGTTTCTTGGCACTGGTGAAATCTTATATGTTCTATGTACAGTGACTATATATTCTATGTACAGTGACTATATGTTCAAAGTACAGTGACTGTATGTTCCATGTACAGTGACCCTTGGTTTAACTGAACCTGTTGTCTCTGGTATCCAATAATGAAGTCCCAACTGACATAAGTGAACACAATTAACACCTAATTATCTGCTTATATAAAATATTTTTTGACCATCAAACTGTTTTTTCACACCTCTGAAGATACACTAAAAATGATGGGTGATAATATGTACTGAACACTATTTAGGTAATTATCATTGTCATCATGAATACCGTATTTTTGAGTGATATGTTTGTGAATTAGAATTGATAAATTCTCGATCATTTCATTTCTCGCATGTATGTTTGTATTGGAAGTACATAAAATTGAGACGGCAACCAAGAGAAAGACATTTTTCTGAATCATTAAATGATCATTTACAATCAATCACTATAATGTCGATGGATTGTTTTGACGCAATAAGATCCTATAAAGCAAATTCAAATTAATTATAGATTTGGAAACAATTAAAGCATCGACGCAAAAGCATGCAAAAGTTGATTTATATGTTCATAATTTACTCAACTCTAGGTGACAACAACCTCTTGTATCGGACATTAACTTCCGGCACCGAGCAATGTCGCAGGTTTTACTGTAATCACTCAATGAATCAGGTATTTTTAAAAAATAATTTGTTTAGGTTATTATAGTTCGGGGCACATTTTTCAACTGCAAGAAATTATTTACGGATATGCATTTTCCTACCAAAACCAGAATTTTCCTAAAAACATAATATTTTTCTCTGATTCTTTCATCTTTCTTGTTTACTAATTTGCCATTATTTCTTTTAAACAATGTTTAGAAATCTTTAAGCAAAGCTCTTAAAGATGGTACAAGTTACATAACAAAATAGAAATTAATTGACTCTAGGGTAATATTCCACCTGATGATGTTATTCAATCAAGCTTTCTGTTCAAAGGATTTATTCCATGAACTTTGTTATTGTAGAAATAGCAAAGATAAAATCATTTTTAACAAACGTATCATAAGTAAGTTATTTCATCAAAAGAACGACGAATGAGCTCTTACACTGTATCAAAAGCAAAATCTATAACCTTGAAATGCTCTCCTGAAGATCTGAACAGCTAGATCTTGGATTTTATTTTCAATATTTCTCAAATGAAAATCATTTTTATAACAAGAGTAACATTCCTGTAAAGTTTCATGAACATTCTTCAAGTAGTTACAGTGGAGTAGTGCCACACGTTGTTTCCTATATAACTCTGTGTAAACACAGATGGCTGCTGGTTTCCATGTTGATGTCAAATATAAAAAAATAAAATGTTTAGGACCAACTTCATGCTATGCCAGCCACTTTGGTAAAGGTACCAAATCAATAACACATGGTAACCAGAAAGCTGTATTTGTAAAATCAATTTTTAGCTGTGGTGGCCATCTTGAAGTTCAGTCCGACCTGAAGTTTACTAAGGATCAACAGACATCAAGGGAACATTCCTAAAGTTTCATGAAAATCCATCAAGTAGTTTCAGAGGAGTAGTCGCCACAAGTTTTCCATATCTATCTCTATGTAAACAAAGATGGCCACTGGCGGCCATATTTGAAATCAAATTGAACTGAATTTTGGTTAGGACCAACTACATGTCGTGCTTGTCATTTTGTTAAAGGTTCCAAATCAATATCACTTAATGGTATTTAGATCACCTTTGCCGAAGGCTCAAGCAGATCTATTGGGATCACTCTTCGTCCGTCTGTATGTAGTCATTAACTTTTGCTTCAAACAACTTCTCCTCAGAAACCGCTATGCCAATTTTGACCAAACTTCACGTGGATGATCCTTAGATGAATCCCTTTTAGATTCGTTAAAATTGGATCAGCACGTTATCCAAGATGGACACCATTACCATATATGGTTGAAACCTTAGAAAAATCTTCTTCTCAAGAACCGCTGGACAGATTTCAACAGTTTTTCTTTTAAAATGATTGCCTATGCCTAGACTATCAAGTTTGTTCAAATAAAGTCCCCGGGGTCAAAAATGGCCGGGCCCCGGGGGTCCAAAGTTTGTATATGGAGATTTTGCATTTTTTTCATAGACATATAGGAAAAAAATTTAAAAAAAATTCTTCTCTGAAACTACAAGGCACAGAGCTCTCATGTATTACATGTAGCATCAGCTTATGGTGCTCTACTAATTTTGTTCAAATGGTGACCCTGGGGTCCAATTTGTCCCTACCCCGGGGGTCACAAGTTTACACAGACTTACATAGGAAAACAAAAAAAAATCATCTTCTCTGAAACTGCAAGAGCCAGAGGTTTAATATTTTGCATTTACTATAAGCTTGTGGTCCTCTACCAAGTTTGTTCAAATGGTGATCCTGGTTTCATATTTGGCCCCGCCCCAGAGGTCACATGTTTTACAAAGACTTACATAGTGACATTTTTTAAACAAGAAGCCCAAGAGGGCCTGTAGACGCTCTACTTGTATGATGTGATTCAAAAACATAAACATGATTGGATAGAGGTCAACCCAAGAAACATGTTTCCTACATATAACTTTATGTAAATTTTCGGTTATCGTGGCGGCCATTTTGAATATTTGACAACAAAAACACAAACTTGATAGAGGCCAACAACAGGAACATGCATATGATATTTAACTAGATTGGAATAAGTCGTAATATTTCGTTTGATAAATGTCCTTAAATCTGACCTAAGTATAGCCATGGTGGCCAACATGGATGAATGGAGGCCCCAAAAATGCAAATCTGAAGGGGACTAACCCAAAGATCATTATGATTAAGTTTCATCAAAATCCTTCAAGCAGTTTCAGAGAAGATGTCATTTTTAACGTTTTTCTATATAACTCTATGTAAACTTTGGGTCGCTGTCGTGGCCATTTTGATAACTAGACGAAAATGAAAAACACAAACTTGATAGAGGCCAACCCAAGGAACATGTATATAATATTTCACAAGAATGGAATAAGTGGTTTTGGAGATGTCGTTTGAAATTTCCTTAAATTTAACCTAGTTTTAGCCATGGAGGCCATCTTGGATGACTGGCAGCCGCAAAAAACACAAATCTGAGAGGGACTATCCCAAAGAGCATTGCGATTTAAGTTTCATCAAAATCCTACAAGCGGTTTCAGAGAAAATGGCGGCCGCGAAAAACAAAAAATACAAACCTGAGAGGGACTATCCCAAATATCATTGTGCTTAAGTTTCATCAAAATCTTTCAGGCGGTTTCAGAGAAGACGTCATTTTTAACCTTTTCCTATATAACTCTATGTAAAGTTTGTGTCGCTGTGGCAGCCATTTTGATTATTTGACGATAGCGAAAAACACAAACTTGATAGAGGCTAACCCAAGGAACATGTATATGATATTTCACAAGAATGGAATAAGTGGTTTTGGAGATGTCGTTTGAAATTTCCTTAAATTTAACCTAGTTTTAGCCATGGAGGCCATCTTGGATGACTGGCAGCCGCAAAAAACACAAATCTGAGAGGGACTATCCCAAAGAGCATTGCGATTTAAGTTTCATCAAAATCCTCCAAGCGGTTTCAGAGAAGATGGCGGCCGCGAAAAACAAAAAACATAAACCTGAGAGGGACTATCCCAAATATCATTGTGCTTAAGTTTCATCAAAATCTTTCAGGCGGTTTCAGAGAAGATGTCATTTTTAACCTTTTCCTATATAACTCTATGTAAAGTTTGTGTCGCTGTGGCAGCCATTTTGATTATTTGACGATAACGAAAAACACAAACTTGATAGAGGCTAACCCAAGGAACATGTTTATGATATTTCACAAGAATTGTATAAGTGGTTTCGGAGATGTCGTTTGAAATTTCCTTAAATTTTACCTAGTTTTTTAGCCTTGGCGGCCATCTTGGAAGGCTGGCGGCCGCGAAAAACATAAATCTGAGAGGGGCCCTCCTAAGTAACATTGTGATGAAGTTTCATCGAAATCCTTCAAGCGGTTTCAGAGGAGATGTCGATTTTATAAAATTGCTCACAGACAGACGGACAGACAGACGGACGAAAAGTGATCGCATCAGCTCGCCTAGCCTTTGGCCAGTAGAGCTAAAAATTCTCAGAAAAACTTTGTCAGTTTTGCCCAAACTTCACATGGATGATCCTTAGGTGAATGTTTTTCAAATTTGTTAAAATTAAGTAAACACGACATTCAAGATGGCCGCCATACAAAAATCTTTAAATTACTTCTTGTACACTGGGAAGCTAAGGCCGTTGGTTCAAATCCCATTGGAGTTTTTTGTTGTTTTTGTATTCTTCATTTTTAGTATCGTTTCCTGTTTGGATGCGTTTTTTCTTTTGTTTAATTTTTCTAAAGTTTGTATGTATATAGGGAAAACTTAAAAAATCGTCTTCTCTGAAATTACAAAAGCCAGAGGTTTAATGTTTTGTGTCTGCTATACTTATGGTCCTTTACCAAGTTTGTTCAAATGGTGACCCTTGGGTCACATTTGGCCCTGTCCCAGTGGTCAAATGTTTTATATAGACTTGTATAGGGAAATACTTAAAAAATATTCTTCTGAAACTACAAGAACCAGAGGTTTAATATTTTGCATTTACTATAAGCTTATGGTCCTCTAACAAGCTTGTTCAAATGGTGATCCTGGGGTCACATTTGGCCCCGCCCCAAGGTTCACATGTTTTACATAGACTTATATAGGGATAATCTTCAAAAAATCGTCTTCTCAGAAATACAATTTTGACCAAACTTCACATGGATGATCCTTAGATGAATGATGTTCAAATTTGTTTAAAAAAGTTAATGACGTCCAAGATGGCCACCATAGAAAAATCTTTGAATTACTTCTTGTACACTGGGAAGCTAGGGGACCTCCCACTGGAGATATTTTTTTCTTTTTTCTTTTTTTTCTTTTGTTAAATTTTCTAAAGTTTGTATGTAAAGATTTTGCATGTTTTACATAGACTTATATAGGGAAAGCTTAAAAAAACTTCTTTTAAATTGTTAGCATGGAGTTGTGGGTTTAAATTTCGGTTGAGGGTGTTGTTGTGTTTTGCACGTGTAAAAAGGTATTGAAAGGAATTTAAAGACATTTTCTATAGTTTTTTCTGCATAACAGATTTTCTTTAAACTTTTTGTACAGTAAGTCTGTTATATATATAGACAGAAAAGGCAAAAATAATGGTAGGTCAACATGATTGTTAAAATTTTAAAAAATAATTTGTAATGCCACCGTCATGTCAATCTGTCCAAAAAGTTGAACAAGTCCATGAAATAGCTAAATAAGACATTTTTGAATTCTAATCATTTATTCATTGGTCACAATTCTGCTAAAATTGTATTAAAGTAAAGAACATGTAATTACAATAACATTTAAAGCTCATCTTTATGTAAAACCCATATGTTTTTACGAAATCTGTTGAGAACATTACCACAATTTATGCACAAATTAGCCCATAATGATACAATTTCCTTTCTTTTTTGTATGTTCCCAATAATAGAATTTTTTTAAACTTTCTAAGCACATAGTTTAACATATATAAAAATAAAATGTACAATGAAAATGATAGGTCCCTATGCTTGTTTAGGAAAAGAATTTGAAACCCTACCCCTATGCTAAAAGGCCAAGTTTTGTATGAAATTATATAGAAATGGTATATTTGCCATTTTGTTATGTTCCTAATAACAGAATTTGTTCAAACTTCCTAGGCACTTATTTGAACATATATTTAGACAATATATTCAATTAAAATGATACGTCACCATGCATATCGAGATTTAATATTGGTTTTTGGAACCGTACCATTATGCTTAATTTTTTTTAATTTTTTTTAATTTTTACAAAATGCTATATTTTTCCTATTTTATGTATCTAATAATAGGCCTTTATTTAAATAAAGACAATAAACAAAAAGTCAAAAAAAAAAAAGTAAAAAAAAATAAAATTGTCAAAAAAAAAAGTAAAAAAAAAAAGTCAAAAAAAGTCAAAAAAAAAAAATACAACTAGACATCAAAAGCAACATTTCTGTAAATTTGTAGGAAAATCCATCCAATAGTTTTAGAAGAGAAATCACCCGTAAAAGGTGCGCATGGAAAACTACAGCAAATGCCTTTAACCCTAACCCCTTGAAATAAGAGCCATTTTAGCTTTTATAGCATCCACAGTCCCTCTTGTTCTTTATTATTATTAATGATCGCTAACCCCTGGTCTATCAAGTTTGCTCATTTGAAGTCCCTTTGGTCAAAGATAGCTGCAAGCCCTGGGTGCAAAGTTTGTACGTTTGCGAGAGGACAATTTTTTCATCATTGCAAAGATCCTCAGTTGATCGATTTAGGGCCATTTTGGCCCGCCCTCTTATTGAAAAGTAGACACCACAAAAATCCTTTTTGCTTATTGAAAATCCTGCAATATGTATGGCGGTCATCCTGTCTGTGTCATTCTGGACAATCTTCCCGTAACGTTTCATGATGTGGGTTGCGTCTTTGAAGACCAGACAAGGTTGTGTTTTCAAATGGAATGACAGACTGAATCCAGTATACTCCTCTTAAGCTTTGCTCGGGTATAATGACAAAAGGCTCAAAAGAGAATAATGATGATACTGGATAACATAACATGGCTCAAAATAAAATTGAGATCAAGCTATGCATGTGACTAAACATAGCGATTTTGTTCATTACCCCGCAGTCGCAAAAGTGAAATTAAGATACGCAAGACTATGCATAGAAGTGAATTCATGACATGATGAAAAGTAAATCATGAAATGATGAAAATAAGTTACTTCATGACAAGATGAATAGAAGTTACTTCATGACACGATGAATAGAAGTGACTTCATGACATGATGAATAGAAGCGACTTCATGACATGATCAATAGAAGTTACTTCAGGACATGATGAACAGAAGTGACTTCAGGACATGATGAACAGAAGTGACTTCATGACATTATGAATAGAATCGACTTCATGACATGATCAATAGAAGTGACTTCATGACATGATGAACAGAAGTGACTTCATGACATTATGAACAGAAGTGACTTCACGACACGATGAATAGAAGTGACGTCATGGCATGATGAACAGAAGTAACTTCATGACACAATGAATATAAGTGACTTCATGGCATGATGAATAGAAAGCAACTTCATGACATTATGACTAGAAGTGACTTCCTGATATGGTAAATAGAAGTGACTTCATGACATTATGAACAGAAGTGACTTCATGACATGATGAATAAATGTTATTTCATAACATGATGAATAGAAGTGACTGTGATGATGAATAAAAGTAACCTCATGGCAAGATGAACAGAAGTGACTTCATGAGAAATAGAAGTGACTTCATGACATGATGAATAGAAATGACTTCCTGACATGGTGAAAGAAGTGACTTCATGACATGATGACTAGAAGTGACTTCATGACATGATGAACAGAAGTGACTTCACGATATGGTGAATAGAAGTGACTTCCTGACATGGTGAACAGGAGTGACTTCCTGACATGGTGAATAGAAGTGACTTCCTGACATGGTGAATAGACATGGTGAATAGAAGTGACTTCATGACATGGTGAATAGAAGTGACTTCCTGACATGGTGAACAGAAGTGACTTCATGACAGGATAAATAGAAGTGACTTCCTGACATGGTGAATAGAAGTGACTTCATGACATGGTGAATAGAAGTGGCTTCCTGACATGGTAAATAGGAGTGACTTCATGACATGGTGAATAGAAGTGGCTTCATGACATGGTGAACAGAAGTGACTTCATGACAGGATGAATAGAAGTGACTTCCTGATATGGTGAATAGAAATGACTTCCTGACATGGTGAATAGAAATGACTTCCTGACATGATGACTAGAAGTGACTTCATGACAGGGTGAACAGAAGTGGCATCCAGACATGGTGAACAGAAGTGACTTCCTGACATGGTGAACATAAGTGACTTCCTGACATGGTGAACAGAAGTCACTTCCTGACATGGTGAGCAGAAGTGACTTCATGACAGGATGAATAGAAGTGACTTCCTGACATGGTGATTAGAAGTGACTTCATGACATGGAGAATAGAAGTGACTTCATGACTTGGTGAAAAGAAGTGACTTCCTGACATGGTGAATAGAAGTGACTTGCTGGCATGGTGAATAGAATTGACTTCATGGCAGGATGAACAGAAGTGACTTCATGACATGATGAACAGAAGTGACTTCCTGACATGGTGAATAGAAGCAAGTGACTTTCTGACATGGTGAATAGAAGTGACTTCCTGACTTGGTGAATAGAAGTGACTTCATGGCAGGATGAACAGAAGTGACTTCATGACATGATGAACAGAAGTGACTTCCTGACGTGGTGAACAGAAGCGACTTCCTGACATGGTGAATAGAAGTGACTTCCTGACTTGGTGAATAGAAGTGACTTCATGACAGGATGAATAGAAGTGACTTCATGACATGGTGAATAGAAGTGACTTCCTGACATGGTGAATAGAAGTGACTTCATGACATGATGACTAGAAGTGACTTCCTGACATGGTGAATAGAAGAGACTTCCTGACATGGTGACTAGAAATGACTTCATGACATGATGAACAGAAGTGACTTCATGACGTAGTGAATAGAAGAGACTTCCTGACATGATGACTAGAAGTGACTTCATGACATGGTGAATAGAAGTGACTTTCTGACATGGTGAATAGAAGTGACTCCATGACATGATGAACATAAGTGACTTCATGACATGGTGAATAGAAGTGACTTCCTGACATGGTGAATAGAAGTGACTTGATGACATGATGAATAGAAGTGACTTCCTGACATGATAAACAGAAGTGACTTCATGACATTATGAACAGAAGTGACTTCATGACATGGTGAACAGAAGTGACTTCGTGACATGGTGAATAGAAGTGACTTCCTGACAAGGTGAATAGAAGTGACTTCATGACATGGTGAATAGAAGTGACTTCCTGACATGATGAACAGAAGTGAATTTCTGACATGGTGAATAGAAGTGACTTCGCGACAGGATGGCTCGGCTCTTCAATGGACCAAATTTGGTTAGCCACTTTGGCTAAAGCACCTCAGTTTTCTTAGCTAAATGGTTTTTGTTTAGCACAATTTGGAAAATAGTAAGGGTTTACATATAAACAAACTTAGTAGAGGACCATAAGATTATGGTACATGCAAAATATTAGACCTCTAGTACTTGGAAGTTTCAGAGAAGATTTTTCAAGTTTTTCCTTAAATGTTGATGCAAATTTCCAAAAACTCAATATACAAACGTTGGACCCCGAGGTGCGACCATTTTTCACCTTGAGCTTTCATAATTGCGTATAATTTACCTATTTCAGTGCAACACTGGTAAGCTGCCGTCACAAGCTGAGCTTGCTTATTCACCGGAAGGGCAGTGGGCATCATCGCTGCCGTTTCTGGAGGTACAGGAGGATAGAATATAATGTGAAATGGTGGTAGTAAAGGAGGATAGAATATAATGCGAAATGGTGGCAGTAAAGGACGATAGAATATAATGCGAAATGGTGGCAGTACATGAGGATAGAATATAATGTGAAATGGTGAAAGTACATGAGGATAGAATATAATGTGAAATGGTGAAAGTACATGAGGATAGAATATAATGTGAAATGGTGGCAGTAAAGGACGATAGAATATAATGCGAAATGGTGGCAGTAAAGGACGATAGAATATAATGCGAAATGGTGGCAGTACATGAGGATAGAATATAATGTGAAATGGTGAAAGTACATGAGGATAGAATATAATGTGAAATGGTGGCAGTAAAGGAGGATAGAATATAATGTGAAATGGTGGCAGTAAAGGAGGATAGAATATAATGTGAAATGGTGGCAGTACAGGAGGATAGAATATAATGTGAAATGGTGGTAGTAAAGGAGGATAGAATATAATGTGAAATGGTGGCAGTAAAGGACGATAGAATATAATGTGAAATGGTGGCAGTATAGGAGGATAGAATATAATGTGAAATGGTGGCAGTACAGGAGGATAGAATATAATGTGAAATGGTGGCAGTAAAGGAGGATAGAATATAATGTGAAATGGTGGCAGTAAAGGACGATAGAATATAATGTGAAATTGTGGCAGTATAGGAGGATAGAATATAATGTGAAATGGTGGCAGTACAGGAGGATAGAATATAATGTGAAATGGTGGCAGTAAAGGACGATAGAATATAATGTGAAATGGTGGCAGTATAGGAGGATAGAATATAATGTGAAATGGTGGCAGTACAGGAGGATAGAATATAATGTGAAATGGTGGCAGTAAAGGAGGATAGAATATAATGTGAAATGGTGGCAGTACAGGAGGATAGAATATAATGTGAAATGGTGGTAGTAAAGGAGGATAGAATATAATGTGAAATGGTGGCAATACATGAGGATAGAATATAATGTGAAATGGTGAAAGTACATGAGGATAGAATATAATGTGAAATGGTGAAAGTACATGAGGATAGAATATAATGTGAAATGGTGGCAGTAAAGGACGATAGAATATAATGCGAAATGGTGGTAGTAAAGGACGATAGAATATAATGCGAAATGGTGGCAGTACATGAGGATAGAATATAATGTGAAATGGTGAAAGTACATGAGGATAGAATATAATGTGAAATAGTGGCAGTAAAGGACGATAGAATATAATGCGAAATGGTGGCAGTAAAGGACGATAGAATATAATGCGAAATGGTGGCAGTAAAGGACGATAGAATATAATGTGAAATGGTGGCAGTAAAGGACGATAGAATATAATGCGAAATGGTGGCAGTACAGGAGGATAGAATATAATGCGAAATGGTGGCAGTAAAGGACGATAGAATATAATGCGAAATGGTGGCAGTACAGGAGGATAGAATATAATGTGAAATGGTGGCAGTAAAGGAGGATAGAATATAATGTGAAATGGTGGCAGTAAAGGAGGACAGAAAATAATGTGAAATGGTGGCAGTACAGGAGGATAGAATATAATGTGAAATGGTGGCAGTAAAGGAGGATAGAATATAATGTGAAATGGTGGCAGTACAGGAGGATAGAATATAATGTGAAATGGTGGCAGTACAGGAGGATAGAATATAATGTGAAATGGTGGCAGTACATGAGGATAGAATATAATGTGAAATGGTGGCAGTACAGGAGGATAGAATATAATGTGAAATGGTGGCAGTAAAGGAGGATAGAATATAATGTGAAATGGTGGCAGTATAGGAGGATAGAATATAATGTGAAATGGTGGCAGTAAAGGACGATAGAATATAATGCGAAATGGTGGCAGTAAAGGACGATAGAATATAATGCGAAATGGTGGCAGTACATGAGGATAGAATATAATGTGAAATGGTGGCAGTACAGGAGGATAGAATATAATGTGAAATGGTGGCAGTACATGAGGATAGAATATAATGTGAAATGGTGGCAGTACAGGAGGATAGAATATAATGTGAAATGGTGGCAGTAAAGGAGGATAGAATATAATGTGAAATGGTGGCAGTATAGGAGGATAGAATATAATGTGAAATGGTGGCAGTAAAGGACGATAGAATATAATGCGAAATGGTGGCAGTAAAGGACGATAGAATATAATGCAAAATGGTGGCAGTACAGGAGGATAGAATATAATGTGAAATGGTGGCAGTACAGGAGGATAGAATATAATGTGAAATGGTGGCAGTAAAGGAGGATAGAATATAATGTGAAATGGTGGCAGTATAGGACGATAGAATATAATGTGAAATGGTGGCAGTAAAGGACGATAGAATATAATGCGAAATGGTGGCAGTAAAGGACGATAGAATATAATGCGAAATGGTGGCAGTACAGGAGGATAGAATATAATGTGAAATGGTGGCAGTAAAGGAGGATAGAATATAATGTGAAATGGTGGCAGTAAAGGAGGACAGAAAATAATGTGAAATGGTGGCAGTACAGGAGGATAGAATATAATGTGAAATGGTGGCAGTAAAGGAGGATAGAAAATAATGTGAAATGGTGGCAGTACAGGAGGATAGAAAATAATGTGAAATGGTGGCAGTACAGGAGGATAGAAAATAATGTGAAATGGTGGCAGTACAGGAGGATAGAATATAATGTGAAATGGTGGCAGTACATGAGGATAGAATATAATGCGAAATGGTGGCAGTAAAGGACGATAGAATATAATGTGAAATGGTGGCAGTAAAGGAGGATAGAATATAATGTGAAATGGTGGCAGTACAGGAGGATAGAATATAATGTGAAATGGTGGCAGTAAAGGAGGATAGAATATAATGTGAAATGGTGGCAGTAAAGGACGATAGAATATAATGTGAAATGGTGGCAGTAAAGGAGGATAGAATATAATGTGAAATGGTGGCAGTAAAGGACGATAGAATATAATGTGAAATGGTGGCAGTAAAGGACGATAGAATATAATGTGAAATGGTGGCAGTAAAGGAGGATAGAAAATAATGTGAAATGGTGGCAGTACAGGAGGATAGAATATAATGTGAAATGGTGGCAGTAAAGGAGGATAGAAAATAATGTGAAATGGTGGCAGTAAAGGAGGATAGAATATAATGTGAAATGGTGGCAGTACAAGAGGATAGAATATAATGTGAAATGGTGGCAGTAAAGGACGATAGAATATAATGTGAAATGGTGGCAGTAAAGGACGATAGAATATAATGTGAAATGGTGGCAGTAAAGGAGGATAGAAAATAATGTGAAATGGTGGCAGTACAGGAGGATAGAATATAATGTGAAATGGTGGCAGTACAGGAGGATAGAATATAATGTGAAATGGTGGCAGTAAAGGAGGATAGAATATAATGTGAAATGGTGGCAGTACAGGAGGATAGAATATAATGTGAAATGGTGGCAGTAAAGGACGATAGAATATAATGTGAAATGGTGGCAGTAAAGGAGGATAGAAAATAATGTGAAATGGTGGCAGTAAAGGAGGATAGAATATAATGTGAAATGGTGGCAGTATAGGACGATAGAATATAATGTGAAATGGTGGCAGTAAAGGACGATAGAATATAATGCGAAATGGTGGCAGTAAAGGACGATAGAATATAATGCGAAATGGTGGCAGTACAGGAGGATAGAATATAATGTGAAATGGTGGCAGTAAAGGAGGATAGAATATAATGTGAAATGGTGGCAGTAAAGGAGGACAGAAAATAATGTGAAATGGTGGCAGTACAGGAGGATAGAATATAATGTGAAATGGTGGCAGTAAAGGAGGATAGAAAATAATGTGAAATGGTGGCAGTACAGGAGGATAGAAAATAATGTGAAATGGTGGCAGTACAGGAGGATAGAAAATAATGTGAAATGGTGGCAGTACAGGAGGATAGAATATAATGTGAAATGGTGGCAGTACATGAAAATAGAATATAATGCGAAATGGTGGCAGTAAAGGACGATAGAATATAATGTGAAATGGTGGCAGTAAAGGAGGATAGAATATAATGTGAAATGGTGGCAGTAAAGGAGGATAGAATATAATGTGAAATGGTGGCAGTAAAGGATGATAGAATATAATGTGAAATGGTGGCAGTAAAGGACGATAGAATATAATGTGAAATGGTGGCAGTAAAGGAGGATAGAATATAATGTGAAATGGTGGCAGTAAAGGACGATAGAATATAATGTGAAATGGTGGCAGTAAAGGACGATAGAATATAATGTGAAATGGTGGCAGTAAAGGAGGATAGAATATAATGCGAAATGGTGGCAGTAAAGGACGATAGAATATAATGTGAAATGGTGGCAGTAAAGGAGGATAGAATATAATGTGAAATGGTGGCAGTACAGGAGGATAGAATATAATGTGAAATGGTGGCAGTAAAGGAGGATAGAATATAATGTGAAATGGTGGCAGTAAAGGACGATAGAATATAATGTGAAATGGTGGCAGTAAAGGAGGATAGAATATAATGTGAAATGGTGGCAGTAAAGGACGATAGAATATAATGTGAAATGGTGGCAGTAAAGGACGATAGAATATAATGTGAAATGGTGGCAGTAAAGGAGGATAGAAAATAATGTGAAATGGTGGCAGTACAGGAGGATAGAATATAATGTGAAATGGTGGCAGTAAAGGAGGATAGAAAATAATGTGAAATGGTGGCAGTAAAGGAGGATAGAATATAATGTGAAATGGTGGCAGTACAGGAGGATAGAATATAATGTGAAATGGTGGCAGTAAAGGACGATAGAATATAATGTGAAATGGTGGCAGTAAAGGACGATAGAATATAATGTGAAATGGTGGCAGTAAAGGAGGATAGAAAATAATGTGAAATGGTGGCAGTACAGGAGGATAGAATATAATGTGAAATGGTGGCAGTACAGGAGGATAGAATATAATGTGAAATGGTGGCAGTAAAGGAGGATAGAATATAATGTGAAATGGTGGCAGTATAGGACGATAGAATATAATTTGAAATGGTGGCAGTAAAGGACGATAGAATATAATGCGAAATGGTGGCAGTAAAGGACGATAGAATATAATGCGAAATGGTGGCAGTACAGGAGGATAGAATATAATGTGAAATGGTGGCAGTAAAGGAGGATAGAATATAATGCAAAATGGTGGCAGTAAAGGAGGACAGAAAATAATGTGAAATGGTGGCAGTACAGGAGGATAGAATATAATGTGAAATGGTGGCAGTAAAGGAGGATAGATCATAATGTGAAATGGTGGCAGTACAGGAGGATAGAAAATAATGTGAAATGGTGGCAGTACAGGAGGATAGAAAATAATGTGAAATGGTGGCAGTACAGGAGGATAGAATATAATGTGAAATGGTGGCAGTACATGAAAATAGAATATAATGCGAAATGGTGGCAGTAAAGGACGATAGAATATAATGTGAAATGGTGGCAGTAAAGGAGGATAGAATATAATGTGAAATGGTGGCAGTAAAGGAGGATAGAATATAATGTGAAATGGTGGCAGTAAAGGATGATAGAATATAATGTGAAATGGTGGCAGTAAAGGACGATAGAATATAATGTGAAATGGTGGCAGTAAAGGAGGATAGAATATAATGTGAAATGGTGGCAGTAAAGGACGATAGAATATAATGTGAAATGGTGGCAGTAAAGGACGATAGAATATAATGTGAAATGGTGGCAGTAAAGGAGGATAGAAAATAATGTGAAATGGTGGCAGTACAGGAGGATAGAATATAATGTGAAATGGTGGCAGTAAAGGAGGATAGAAAATAATGTGAAATGGTGGCAGTAAAGGAGGATAGAATATAATGTGAAATGGTGGCAGTACAGGAGGATAGAATATAATGTGAAATGGTGGCAGTAAAGGACGATAGAATATAATGTGAAATGGTGGCAGTAAAGGACGATAGAATATAATGTGAAATGGTGGCAGTAAAGGAGGATAGAAAATAATGTGAAATGGTGGCAGTACAGGAGGATAGAATATAATGTGAAATGGTGGCAGTACAGGAGGATAGAATATAATGTGAAATGGTGGCAGTACAGGAGGATAGAATATAATGTGAAATGGTGGCAGTAAAGGAGGATAGAATATAATGTGAAATGGTGGCAGTACAGGAGGATAGAATATAATGTGAAATGGTGGCAGTAAAGGACGATAGAATATAATGTGAAATGGTGGCAGTAAAGGAGGATAGAAAATAATGTGAAATGGTGGCAGTACAGGAGGATAGAATATAATGTGAAATGGTGGCAGTACAGGAGGATAGAATATAATGTGAAATGGTGGCAGTAAAGGAGGATAGAATATAATGTGAAATGGTGGCAGTACAGGAGGATAGAATATAATGTGAAATGGTGGCAGTACAGGAGGATAGAATATAATGTGAAATGATGGCAGTAAAGGACGATAGAATATAATGTGAAATGGTGGCAGTACAGGAGGATAGAATATATTGTGAAATGGTGGCAGTACAGGAGGATAGAATATAATGTGAAATGGTGGCAGTAAAGGAGGATAGAATATAATGTGAAATGGTGGCAGTACAGGAGGATAGAATATAATGTGAAATGGTGGCAGTAAAGGACGATAGAATATAATGTGAAATGGTGGCAGTAAAGGACGATAGAATATAATGTGAAATGGTGGCAGTACAGGAGGATAGAATATAATGTGAAATGGTGGCAGTACATGAGGATAGAATATAATGTGAAATGGTGGCAGTAAAGGAGGACAGAAAATAATGTGAAATGGTGGCAGTACAGGAGGATAGAAAATAATGTGAAATGGTGGCAGTACAGGAGGATAGAATATAATGTGAAATGGTGGCAGTACATGAGGATAGAATATAATGCGAAATGGTGGCAATAAAGGACGATAGAATATAATGTGAAATGGTGGCAGTACATGAGGATAGAATATAATGCGAAATGGTGGCAGTAAAGGACGATAGAATATAATGCGAAATGGTGGCAGTACAGGAGGATAGAAAATAATGTGAAATGGTGGCAGTACAGGAGGATAGAATATAATGTGAAATGGTGGCAGTAAAGGACGATAGAATATAATGTGAAATGGTGGCAGTACATGAGGATAGAATATAATGCGAAATGGTGGCAGTAAAGGACGATAGAATATAATGCGAAATGGTGGCAGTACAGGAGGATAGAATATAATGTGAATGGTGGCAGTAAAGGAGGATAGAATATAATGCAAAATGGTGGCAGTAAAGGAGGACAGAAAATAATGTGAAATGGTGGCAGTACATGAGGATAGAATATAATGCGAAATGGTGGCAGTAAAGGACGATAGAATATAATGTGAAATGGTGGCAGTACAGGAGGATAGAATATAATGTGAAATGGTGGCAGTAAAGGACGATAGAATATAATGTGAAATGGTGGCAGTACAGGAGGATAGAATATAATGTGAAATGGTGGCAGTAAAGGACGATAGAATATAATGTGAAATGGTGGCAGTACAGGAGGATAGAATATAATGTGAAATGGTGGCAGCAGTACAGGACGATAGAATATAATGTGAAATGGTGGCAGTAAAGGAGGATAGAATATAATGTGAAATGGTGGCAGTACATGAGGATAGAAAATAATGTGAAATGGTGAAAGTACATGAGGATAGAATATAATGTAAAATGGTGGCAGTAAAGGACGATAGAATATAATGTGAAATGGTGGCATTACAGGAGGATAGAATATAATTTAATGTGACCATTCGTTTTTGGCCATTATGAGGCCGAAATTTTCCAATGCCAACAACAGCACTGTCTAGCGGGGCATATAGGCCCATTGTATAACACAGTGCACCTGGTCCATATTGGACATTACTGGTAGGCAATACTGAAGAATACTTACTGTTGTAGATGTAATAATTTGAATGTTATTAAATATAAGTTACAATCACTTTAGTTATTTAAAAGTTAATGGACATCAACACTTTGGCTGTTAAAAACAGCCATAATGTCATACATACCTTCTGGAAACTACCATATGCAAAAACGTTGGAAACAACCACAGTGCCCCAAATAAGCTTTCATGTTGCTAAATAAATTGGCAATGCTGATTTTTAAACACTAAATAGTAAGTATCATGGTGTTGTTGCCTTTTGCTTACAAATATGCCATTTATCTGAAATAGTACATTTTTAATGCTGATTTCACTCTTAATTTTGTCAATGCCGATTTACCAAATGGTAATGCTGAAATGCCCCTAAAAATTGCTTATCTGGAGCGCTGCAAACATACACATAGATGTTTGAAACAATGATAAGCAAAGATGTTCAACAGAATTTGGTAACTAACATGATTGATATAAGAAAGTAATAACAGGATATAAACCTGTGAAAATTGGAACCCTAGTAGGTCCATTATCCGATATGAATGCTGCAACCAATTTCCTGCCGCAAATGACGACATCCACGTCATGCTCCGAGCCAACGAGGTAGTCCACCACCAGCATGGAGCTGTCGTATCCAAGACCAATACCGCTAAAATCATCATCTGACTGTAAGGTATCAAGTCATACTGTTGCTCCAGGTCCGCTTTGTTGTACACCAACTGAACACCTACAGCGCTTGAGCCATGCTCCAGTTTCAAGATGGCGGGATACTGAATTCTGAAAAATACGCATTAACAATAACAATTGGTTAGCATTACTCTTTTACAAAAATGTTTTGCCAAACCACAGAACTATGACAACATGTCTTTGTAGATACTTTCAACATGTTCAACAACACTGAGGATGACTTTGATGTTGACTCTGCCTGCTATGAGGATAAAACTTGGAGTTTATAGTTGCACCAACAGCTAAGGTCATATGGTGACTTTTCAGTTTCAATTGGTGGAGGAAGACCCCAGGGCAATTTTCGTGCACGGGTGGGCACCTGGGTAGAACCACTGACGTTCCGCAAGCCTAGGCCCCTGAGGGATTGAATCCACAGCGGTGAGGGGCAAGTGATTTCAATTTCAAGTCAGAGACTCTTAACCACTTTGCCACGGATGCCTCGAGGATGAAACAACTTCACACTGGAGGTCACATCAATTCAACCATTTGATTACCGGATTTTAGTCTATAAATTTGTTATATCTTGAGCCACCACCACCGCCTATTTTTCAGTTAATGGAAGAAGGAATTATAAACAAATAACTCGGTTGAGGCAATTTTCCTAAGAATATCTCGATCTGTAGAGCATCTACATAGCAAGATGCACACATAAGCAAAGACGATAAAGAGTACTTTTAACAGTTTCTGAGTGAATGCCCATAAGCAAGTATTTTGAAACAATTACTTTGTTTATAATGACAACAAATATTTATATGATGTCATGTACCTGTCATTATTGATATAAAAAAACACACAATGCATCTAAGCTGGTATGTGTAGCAAGTCACAAGACACAGTGAATGGTTCGAATTAGGCTACTCGAACTTTTTTTTTTAATTCTAGGTGTCATAAAATGCCAAACATAATGATTTTAGAAAGTTCAATATATATCATGTATATCAAAAGGCACCACAAGATCACAAGCTTGATATGTGTAGCAAGTTTTTTAGATCTTTGATAAGTGTAGTTAAGTTTCATGAATGTACCATAAACGGTTTTGCTCCAAAAACAAAGTGAGACTGACAGACGTCATAAAAAATTTGTATACCCTATCAACTATTTCCAGTAGTAACTTTTAACTAGAAGGATGTTCCACGGAACACTTGTGTCGCCTGCCATGTGCTTATTAGACCAAGTACAATCTATGAAGTTTGAAGAAACGGGGTGCAATCCTTTTTTGTTTTAAAGTGTTAAAGCTCATGAAAAGGGACATACATCTGCAATGGGTAATTGATAAGGCAGTACTGTATAAAGTTTCATGATCATAGGCCAATATTTTGCCAAGTTATGAGCTAGTTTAAAGTTTTACGAAAAGGGGGCATAACTCTGCCATAATGACATTCCTTCAGATAAGACGAAAATATGTGTGAAGTTTCATGAACCTAGGTCAAATACTTTTCAAGTTATGGCAAGTTATGAGCTTGGTTAAACTGCAGGCTAAATCTTTATAAAAAGGGGCATAACTCTGCTGAAATGAAAATCAGATTTATTGGTCATTGGTAACAATATTTTGTGTTGTAAGATGAATATGTGTGTGAAGTTTCATGAACATAGGTCAAATACTAGTTATGTCCAGTTATGAGCTTGGTTAGGTTGCAGGTTTATGTTTTATGAAAGGGGACATAACTATGTCAAAATGAAAGTGAGAGTTATTGGTCATGGGTAACTATAGTCTGTGTGGTAAGATGAATATATGTGTGAAGTTCCAGGAACATAGTCAAAATACTTCTTAAGTTATGGCTAGTTCTGAGCCTGGTTAGGTTGCAGAGGGTGCATATCTCTGTCAGAATGGAAGTCAAGAGTTATTGGACACGTGTAACAGCATTCCTTATGTTAAGATGAAGACGTGTGTGAAGTTTCATGAACATGTGTCAAATACTTTCAAGTTAATGCAAAGGTTAGGTTTCAGGTTAAAATGGACGATCGACGATGGACAAAGTGATTCCTAAACTGAGTGTTTTATTTAGGCTCATACATGGATATTTCTTATTTCTAGCTCTGCATTCTAGCACAAGATTCAAACAATGTGAAAATACAGTACGTATCGGCTTTTAATTTCCCTGGCTATACATTTAGTGATGGGCATTGTTTAGATCAACAACTACCATGGCATACATTCCCCGCTCACCTCCCTGCCGATGAACAGCCAAAAGATAGGATTTATTTTGTGTCCAAAACCCTGAGAATTGAAACCCACTTATGGTTTTAGCAATGAAATATTTACTGTGTTGTATACCAGCATATACTGTCATGTACCTGTCATTATTGATAGCAAACTGCAGAAAAAGAAACAAACTACCAGACAAGGAGGCGGATATAAAAGCACTTTCGGTACTTTTAATACTTTAATATTTTATTGCAAGTATGTTACAAAACATGTATACAACTTCACAATATTACTAGCAACATATGCAGATGGATTGAACTACAAGTTATAACATTGGTCACAGCTTTCTCCATCCAGTGTGGCTCCAACATATGAATATCAATTGTGGAAGTTATTAAATTAACCATAAAAGGCCCATCAACTACGAAGGCCATGACAATTAATACCATAACATTTGCATTCTAAGTCATTTATTATCCCACGCTCACAATTTCTCGTCTATTATGTTCTCCAGTGACATCACCATGTAAAGTAATTCCCTACCTCCACTCTCTGGAATGAATATTCTTTCAGGTGTTTAAATAATTCCCTCCATGCCATCCCTTGTATACTATCACCATTTTAAAATAGTTTTATATTAAAATTTGCATTAATAGACTAGTCATTTCTTATAAAACCACCCTTCCCTTCTCTTTGGAAACCCTAGGTTGGCAGAGTAAATTATTCATTGCTGAGTTATTTGTAACCCAACACCCATGACATATACGAGTACCTCCTTCATGTTGACATTCCTGGAATAGCCCTTATGTTATTTTGATAACATAGTCTGAAATATATCAAACATGCTTGTGCCTTGTGGTCAATTTGCTGTAAAAAAACATTACTATTCTGTATTTTAGGACGGCAAACATATAACTTTGGTTTAAACAATTTTATTTGTTCAAGTTTTACATACATTGTTCAAACCATATTAAAGAATAAGAAAACAAAAAACAGAATTCTTCTTCATAAGTTATCATTACTTTGGTTAATGGCTTGTTTCGATAAATCTTACAAAGTGGTGTAAGCGAGAAAAAACAGATAAACATGCACTTACTGCTTGGATGAAAACTATTTCAGAAATGTTTAATTACGTGTTTTATTTTACGAATCAAATCCATCCCTGCTTCCACGGCCTTCTACTTACAATTTACGACACCTTAAGAAGGGTATTCAGAATTTACATACTAAATTTGCTCTAGTTCCAGCAGACAAAGCTTCCAACAATATAATTATTATCTGACGACTACGTCATTATATCAATACTTTGAATTTTGAGCTAGCGAGCACTTCTGCTTATCTAACTACACCTCTGCTGTAGTCGGACATTGTTTCCCAGCATGTAACCTTTATGGAGACTGTAATTAGTAAGCAGATGAAGCTCCCTACAATGTACTGGATACCCAAACTTCACAAAATTCCTTACAAAGCACGTTTTATCGCTAATTCTAGTTCATGTACCACGACCAATATATTAAAACTATTGACTTCCCGACTTTCCGCGATTGAAAACATATTGTAAAATATTGCGGAAAGGCCTTCTAGAACTCAGGAATCAATCTGATTTGGTCTATCAAAAACTCTGGAGAAGTTCTTGACAAACTACTGTGTAAGCATTTTCATGCCTCTTCTCTACACCTACGACTTTTCTACACTGTATACTACACTACCACATAATCTTATCAAAGAAAAATTGCTTCAGCTTATTCAGAAGACATTTGCTAGAGAAGGTACAACTTTTCTAGCTTGTAATAATGTCAAGTCTTTCTTTTCTAACGCCCCCATTGATAAATATAATTTGTGGACTTACGGTAAAACTATTTACCGCCAGGTTGTTGGTATTCCTATGGGTACTAACTGTGCGCCACTTGTTGCAGATTTGTTTTTGTACTGCTATGAAAGAGATTTTATGTTGAGTTTGTCACCTGCTAGCCAGGGTGAAATTAGTGATGCCTTTAATAATACTTCTCGGTATCTTGATGACATACTCAATATTGATAATCCGTTCTTTGCTCATACGGTTACTAACATTTATCCACCAGTGCTCACGTTGAACAAAGCCAACAGTTCGGATACAGTAGCAGCATTTCTCGATTTTCATCTCTCGAATTAATAAGATTGTATCCATACTAAAATCTATGATAAGATAGATGATTTCAATTTTAACATCGTTAACTATCCTCACCTGGATGGAGATGTACCTTGTGCTACCTCATACGGGGTGTATATCTCCCAGCTCATTCGTTTTCCTAGAGCGTGTAATGATGTGTACATCTCCGAGCTCATTCGAATTACTAGAGCGTGTAATGATGTTATAGACTTCAATGATTGAAATCAAGTTATTACAAGTAAACTTCTTCAGCAGGGTTTTCGTTATCACAAACTACGTAGATCTTTCTCTAAATACTACCGCCGCAACGAGGGCCTGCTGGAAAAGTACAACACCGACCTTAAAACACTTCTGCGACTAGGCATATCACAACCCTCATTTTATGGAGATGTGGTCTATAGGCTTCGAAAGTTAAAGGGGTCGGACGGGTTTCCTGACCGCTTTACACATTTAATCAGGCAGTTGGTCAGAAAAGGATATAACCCGTTGGTTTTACAGCGCACTGCATGTTTAGTGATTGACCACTCTAAAGTCAGTCATTACGCTTCACTTTTCATTTGTGCGATGACTGGACTACCTCTTGGGTCTCTATGATTGTACCTAATGAAACTAAGGGAGGTGGGTGCATGAGCTTTCGTCCCTCAGGTTTTCTGGTCGTACCCTAGATTGGTTTTCTCTTTAGCTGGAACTACTATGGTTGTTCAGTATGATTCTGGATACATCCCGAGATGTTTATTATTTTGTATGTGTTTTAGTTAGTTTCTCTGGATGTGGACTTTATTGTTAGAGAATTCCTTTTGATGGGATGTAGTTTTGTTTACACTGGCTTGTCTATTTGCGCGCTGAAGACAGGACAATAGTGAGGATTGTGCGCATATAAAATCGATTCAAGCTAACCAGTAGGCCTTATTGCCTACTGACCATACCAAGTCAGTAACCCTGTCTTCACCACCCTTTCTGTTGTTTTTTTGTTTCCCTTGATTGTATTATCAAGTCCTTGTTTGCAGTACTGTTCAGACCTACGATGCCACTGCGTTTGGACGCTGTGGTTTCTATAGGACCCTATATCTCATTTTTGCTTTCTACAGTTCTCGCGCCCCTAGCACCGGCTTAAACGGTATTCTACTTCAAAGCCACCTATATTGGGCTCGTTGGTCCCAAAGGACCAGTAAAAAATAACACTACTGATTCGTAGCATGGGGAGACTTTTTACAGCCGCACACTGCACTAAACGAACACTAGTGTGAACTTTTATAAAGTGCCCTAAACTCAGTTACCATAACAACCTTAGCAATTATATTTGTATTTTATTTTTTTTTTAAAAAAAGAGCGCCAAATGATGAAACAGTGTGTAGACTGTAATACTAGCATGTACTAATTATTGCCATGTAAATACCAGACAACTTAAACAGTGTAATACTTGAAACAGTGGAACCATGTAGTGTCGGCTTGTTGTTGGTCTTCTCAGCCTTTTTTGAAGTCTTGTTCCATCAATCGTTTGAAATCTTGACTGGAGTCAATGCACAGCATGTATTTTTGCCCCCGTTTGAAATTAAATCTACATCCAAGTCTACAAACTCTTCGGGAAGATTTCTTCACAAACGCACTTGTCTTTATACAAATATCCACCTTCTTACCTTCTCTCAATGGTGGTAAATCGACTAATGTGTTGTAAAATATCCATTTCATTTCAAGATTTCTACATATTAAGCATAAAACACTAAATGGCAATATTAACAAGAGGTCAATGACCTTGAAGCTCTTCTGATTGATTTTGATTTCAGGAAGTAGTCGCTACAGACTTGTTTTTTGAAAATCTATTTTTAACCGTGGCGGCCATCTTTAATTTCCGGCCAACCTGAAATTTTGCTAGGATCAATTAGACATTAAGAGCAACATTCCTGTAAAGTTTCATGAAAATCCGTCAAGTAGTTTCAGAGCAGTAGTCGCTTCAACTTTTCATTATATAACATTATGTAACCATGTTTAACGCCAAATCAAAACGATTTTCGACAAGGACCAACATCATGTCATACTGATCATTTTAGAAAAAGTCCCATATCAATATATCTTATAGTTTTGAAGAAGTAGTCGCTACAAACTTATTTATTTTAAATTTTTCTAGGATCAACTAGACATCAAGAGCAACATTCCTGTGAAGTTTCATGAACATCCGTCAAGTAGTTTCAGAGGAGTAGTCGCTACAAGTTTTTACTATATAACTCTATGTAAACAAAGATGGCCACTGGCAGCCATATTTTACGTCGAATCAAAATAATTTTCGACAAGGATTGACATCATGTCATGCTGATCATTTTAGAAAAAGTCCCATATCAATATCACTTATAGTTTTCAAGAAGTAGTCGCTACAAACTTATTTTTTAAAAATCTATTTTTAGCTGTGACGGCCATCTTGAATTTCTGGCAGATCTCAAATTTTGATAGGATCAATTAGTCATCAAGAGCAACATTTCTGTAAAGTTTCATGACAATCCGCCAAGTAGTTTCAGAGGAGTAGTCGCTACAAGTTTTTACTATATAACTCTATGTAAACAAAGATGGCCGCTGGCAGCCATGTATAACGTTGAATCAAAACGATTTTTAACAAGGATCAACATCATGTCATGCTGATCATTTTAGAAAAAGTCCCATATCAATATCACTTATAGTTTTCAAGAAGTAGTCGCTACAAACTTGTATTTTAAAACTCTATTTTTAGCTTTGGCGGCCATCTTGGATTCAGAGGAGTTGTCGCTACAAATAAAAGATTACGGACAGACGGACAGACGGACGGACGACGGACGCCGCACCACGGCATAAGCTCTGCTGATCTCTGATCAGTCAAGCTAAAAATGAAATAAATAAAAAAATAAAAATAATAATAATATAAACAAGAGGTCAATGACCTTGAAGCTCTACCGATTAATTTTTGATAGCTAGATCAACATTCCTGTGAAGTTTCATGAAAATCCATCAAGTAGTTTCATAGGGGTAGTCGCAACAAGTTTTCATTATATAACTATGTAAACAAAGATGGCCGCTGGCGGCCATGTTTAATGTCAAATCAAAATAATTTTTGACAAGGATCAACATCATGTCATACTGATCATTTTAGAAAAAGTCCCATATCAATATCACTTATAGTTTTCAAGAAGTAGTCGTTACAAACTTGTATTTTGAAAATCTATTTTTAGCCATGGCGGCCATCTTGAATTTCCGGCCGACCTGAAATTTTGCTATGATCAATTAGACATCAAGAGCAACATTCCTGTAAAGTTTTATGAAAATCCGCGAAGTAGTTTCAGAGGAGTAGTCGCTACAAGTTTTTACTATATAATTCTTTGTAAACAAAGATGGCCGCTGGCAGCCATGTTTAACGTCGAATCAAAACGATTTTTGACAAGGACCAACAACATATCATGCTGATCATTTTAGAAAAAGTCCCATATCAATATCAGTTATAGTTTTCAAGAAGTAGTCGCTACAAACTTGTATTTTGAAAATTTATTTTTAGCCGTGGCGGCCATCTTGAATTTCCGGCCGCCTGAAATTTTTCTAGGATCAATTAGACATCAATAACAACATTCCTGTGAAGTTTCATGAAAATCCGTCAAGTAGTTTCAGAGGAGTAGTTGCTACAAGTTTTCACTATATAACTCTATGTAAACAAAGATGGCGGCTGGCAGCCATGTTTAACGTCGAATCAAAACAATTTTCGACAAGGACCAACATCATGTCATGCTGATCATTTTAGAAAAAGTCCCATATCAATATCACTTAGAGTATTCAAGAAGTAGTCGCTAGAACCTTGTATTTTAAAAATCTATTTTTAGCTTTGGCGGCCATCTTGGATTTCACATCAACATGAATTTTTGCTAGGATCAACTAGACTTCATGGGCAACATTTCTGTAAAGTTTGATGAATATCCATCTAGTAGTTTCATAGGAGTTGTCGCTACAAATAAAAGTTTACGGACAGACGGACAGACAGACGGATAGACGGACGACGGACGCCGCACCACGGCATAAGCTCTGCTGATCTCTGATCAGTCGAGCTAAAACAAAGATGAATCATTTAAGAATGTAAGTATATTACTGTATGGATGAAATAACTGACCACAAGGTCAGATCTGTGTGTGCAAGTCGTAAAGCTTACCTGTGAGAGATGAGATCTAGGTCATCCCTGCACTTAATGCAACGCGACTCGGAAGAGTATAGGTAGGTGCGCGGCCAGTGTGGAATGTCGTCTGTACGTGCACGCAACGCTTGCTGGGTTCGACTCTTCTTCTTCCCATTCAATGCGGCTTCGTACGTCTGACCTTTAATAGTTACAACAACCATATATATATTTAAAGAGACACATGACAATGTTTTCATCAAGCATTCAAATTACTACCTAAATTAATAATCAGGCATCAAGTTTGTTTTTAAACCAGCTTGCGTATAACTTAACAAGCAAATGCAGTGAATTAAGAATCCTCTATCGCCTTAGCTACCTATTTAAATAGACAACAAAAAGTTGGTCACTAGGCTGCCACATTTCGGTCCAACCTGAAACAAGAGGCAAGCCCAAGAGGCAAGCCCAAGAGGCCTGTGGATGCTCTACTGGCTAAAGATAAATTTTGTGTATAAGGGGCCATAACTCAAAAATCATTCAACCATAACATGGCGATGATATGCGCATCTAGGCTTGGTACTGATAATTCCTGCCAATTCCTTGAAATCCGGCCAGAGGTTCAGGAGGACTAGTCTGTACACAGTTTGTGTATTAAAACCTTTAAAGGACCATAACTCTGTCAAAATTCAAAATTCATTCAACTGGAACAAGGCGATGATATGCGCAACAAGGTTTGGTTCTCATCATCCCCGCCAGGATTTGTTGAAATCTGGCCAGGAATCTAGAAGAAGCTAGTCTGGACAAATTCTGTGTATTAAAACCTTTAAAGGGCCATAACTCCACCAAAAATCATTAAAATGGAAAACAGAAATGACATGCACAACTAGGCTTGATACTGATCAACTTTTCCAAGTTTTGTTGAAATCCGGCCAGGGGTTCAGGAGAACTAGTCCAGACAAAGTTTGCGTATTAAAATGTTTAAAGGGCAATAACTCCGTAAAAATCTTTCAACCGGAACACGGCGATAATATGCACAACTAGGCTTGGTACTGATCACCCTGAAAAGTTTCGGTGCAACCCGGCCAGGGGTTCTGGAGAATAGTCCAGACAAAATGTATTAAAACCTTTAAAGGGCAATAACTCTGCCAAAATCATTCAATCGGAAAACAGTGGCGATATGTACAACTAGGCTTGATACTGATCATCCCTGCAAAGTTTCGCTGGAAACCCGGCCAAATGAAGGTCCTATTGTCGTAACTAGGCAAAATACAGCATTTTTGAACTAACTTAAGGGCCATAACGTCGGTGTTACTGGTCCGATCTGGCTGGTTTTCAACTCTGACCAAGCATTCATCAATATCAACAATCTGGCAAAGTTTAGTAAAGGTAGGATGCAAAATGGAGGCGCTAGAGTGTTGACAAGACAAAATCTAGCAATTTTCGTTAATTCAAGGGCAATTACCACTGGAACCAAAGAACCTGGAAATCAGTGCACTCTTTGGTTCCAGTGGAATTCCAGTGAGTTATAGTGAAATTCCAGTCAGGCATCAAATTCCTGTGGAATTCCACTAGAATTACAGATACATTTTCACTGGGGTGTCATTTTAAAGAAATTTTTGGTCGAAAGGCAACTCGGGGAGGGAGGGGAGAGAGAGGATGAGAATACTCGGGGAGGGAGGGGATGAGAATCTAGCAATTTTTTATTGTGGCCTCATTTCAGTTTGTAGTTTTTTTGGTTTTCTTTCAAAGATCATTCACCCAGAACATATATACGCAACAATGCTTGGTACTGATCATCCCTGCCAAGTTTTGTTGAAATCCAGCCAGAGGTTCAGGAGAACTTGTCTGTACAAAGTTAGTGTATTAAAACCTTTAAGGGGTCATAACTCTGCCAAAATTCATTCAACCAGAATGCGGCAATGACAGGTGCAACTAGGCTTGGTACACTTCCAAGTTTCTAAACACTAGCATTAATTTAGTCTTTGTCCTGATATCGACTGAGTTACACGCATGTTTTCAGCTCTGAAAACATCGAATAATTCATTTCTGTTAGCAATTTATACAACAGATACTATCTCTGTTACAGTACAGATTTACACCTATCTGCAGGTACTCCAGATTTTTTTTCGGTATCAACCCGATGTGTAAACTGCATATTCCACGGAATATATACTATATGACACATGCTTAGTATGCTAATATATTTTTTTATTACATATTTACTCACATTTTGTTTCGGTATCAACCCGATGGGTCAATTATAAATACTGTATTCCTCGGAATACGTGCTATCTATAAGACACATTTAAGACGGTATCAACCCAGTCATGTCTAAACATCTTGCTGCATTTTCATTGAATACTGTGTAACCCAGGAAAATGTTAATGATGCCTTTAATAACACCTCAATTGAACATTGACAACCCTTTCTTTTCAACTATAATTAATAATATATACCCTAAAGAACTTCAACTTAACAAAGCTAATATTTCTGATACTAACGCTTCGTTTCTCGATTTACATCTATCTCTCCATTGAAAATGGTGAAATAATTGGCAAAATTTATGACAAGAGAGATGATTTTAATTCTGATATTGTTAATTATCCCCATTTAGATGGGAATGTTCCCCCAAGCAACTTCTTATGGGGTCTCTGTGTCTCAACTTTTTCGTTTTTCTAGAGCTTGTATTTGATTTGACGACTTTAATATTCGTAATCTTTGCATTACTAAAAGCTACTCCATCAGGGCTACCATTGTCATAAATTGCATAAAACCTTTGCACAATTTTATTATCGTAACCCTGATCTTGTTTCCAATATGAAGTAATTTAAGAACTCTTCTGTGACAAGGACTATCACAACATTACTTCTATGGTGACGTGATTTACAAACTTCGTAAGATCCTTGGTCATGATCATTTTCATAATATCTTTGTTAAACTTGTTAAAACAGTTTACCAAAAGAGTTTATGACCCATCATTTTGCAACGCACTGTATGCTTGGTGACGGACCCATTTACAGTTCGCCATTATGCTTTCATCTTTAATTGTGCGATGACCGGACATGCTGTGGACCATATGATACCTTCTTTGTGGCTTTCTAGGCTATTGTTTTTTTGTATTTCTATATACATGAGCATCTTTGCGTTTTACTTATAATGCCTATTAATGCTGCCTTGTTGGTTAGAAAAAAGTTCATGATGGGGATTTCTTTATTTACACTGTCCCATTTTATTGGGATGACAGTAGGGTAAGTGTGAGGTTTGGTGCATCCCAGAACCTGGTTTAAACCCCCCAGCGGCCTTTTTTGCCACTGACCGTTCCAAGGCGTTAGGTAGCCCTATTATCAACCCTTCTGTGTTTGTGATGTTTAATTTGGCATTTTTTTCATCTTTTAAGTTGTTCTTTGTTTCTCTGTGTGTTTGTGGTTGGTCCTTAAATGCTACTTTTCCTGTTCAATTTTTATATCCATATTATAGGCATTCAAGACATGAAAATATAGCAAAGACCTTCAATGTCACAACCGCGCATGGTGTTAAACAAGAGTTGCGCGCAACATGGTGTCTCGCCTATAGTGACGTGTCCACCAAACATGTTTCAAATGACCTTTATCTTGTAAAATCGAAGGTTTATGCAACATCAAGTACCTTTGTCTGCATTCAAAAGGGTAGCGTTCATAGTTTTCCATAAAAGGAGCTAAATGAAAATATTGATGAATGGACAGACATTACCATTCCATAGACCAGATTTGGTCAAAAAAATAGACGTGTGTCCATATCAGCTTGTTACTTCATTATGCTAAATATAGGCTTTACTTCTAAACAAGTGTCCCTTTAAAAAGTTAATTTCATATTGAGCATGTTTAGCCTGCAAAAATATCCACTATTATTATTGGGAAGTATCATGTTACACAGAGGCTGTTGTTTTTTGCTCTCACAAAGTGACATTTTAATCTAAGCATAATATGTCCTATTTTATCATGAACATGTGGCAGGTTTCAGTATAAAAATCCCTACATGGCCTTTTTTCAAATCAGTTTTATCACAAATTTCTAAATCAAAGTTGGCATTTTTGAAGCATTTGTAAACTCAAAATTTGGCATGTCAATACATTAAACGTTACATTGTTAATTGTATCATGTATTTATTTTCTATACAAAACATTTTTGAACTGATTTCAAATTAGATGTTCTTTAACAGCTCATCAACACATTATAGATTGTTTACAGCCACCCCATAGAGAGGGGAAGGATACATAGGAATCCAGGAACCTGCCCTACTCTTACTATCAAATAGATTCCTAAGGTTCTTTAATGTTCTTGGAGGATTGACGCCAATGGCACTGCATGTATAAGAACATAATTATTTTGTATTTGTTTTATAAGCTCAAAGTGTCCCTTTAAATAGAAGAATTATTTTAGCAAACTTGGTTGTTTTGTAATGTTTGTCAACAATAAACAGTTCAAGTGCTAAACCTTTAAATATAAAATTGTCTTTATTGCCATTGTCACTGAACCATTATTGTCATTAAAAAAAATAAAATAGATATATATTTTTTTCTTTCTGCAATTAAGTGAGGAAGTGTCGATTCTTATGGATGGCGGGAGGTGTACAGTACTGGTTCTACCCAGGAAAGGTGGGTGGTCTGCCTCCACCACAAAAAATCAAACGTCATAATTATATAACCTTACATGTGTTGAAAATGATGTAAAACACCATAAATTCTGCAATTAATTGTTTGGTTTAAACATATTTATTTCCAGAATCTTTACCCATTTTTGATATTGAGGGATCAGTTGGTTGAGGGATCAGTTGGAAGGCTGGGAGGTATTGGCATTAGGACGGAAAATGACCAGGAGGTTATATATGAAATTTGAACATTTTACTCCCAAGGACAAAAAAGTTATGTTGACGCCGTCGAGCCTGCCAACATTAGCGGCGCCTATATCTATCGCATTTTTTCAAAAGGCGGACAAAAAATGTATGTAATATTCTTTTAATCTATTGATAAAGAACTGGTATATGAAATTATAGCATTAACATTCAAAGTCAAAGTCTGACCTTAAAAGTAAGGACCTGGCTTAGGTTGCAACACCCTGCCCTTGAAAGCCCGGACACAAAATTAATTTTTTGTACAATGAACACTGAATACTTGCTTACCTTTTGTACCAAGCCGTCCACATATCAATGCGGCCAGTGGAACACAGTCCTCCCAGAAAGTCAAACAACCATCCACACCCACACCATACAACTTCTGTATACTGTTGACAATGTTGCATGCATGCACAATGTCATTGTTGTCAGCATGGTCCTCGAAGTCATAATGGAAAAACTGGTGAACTTGATCTTTGGCAATATGGTCCGGTTTGGAATCAACCAAATAAACCTGAATTAAGTGTAAATATTAACCAAATAAACCTGCAATAATTGTGAATATTAACCAAATAAACCTGCAATATGTGTAAAACTGCAACAAGTGTAAATATTAACCAAATAAACCTGTAATAAATGTAAACATAAAACTGCAACAAGTGTAAATATTAACCAAATTTAAACCTGCAATAAATGTAAATATAAAACTGTAACAAGTGTTAATATTAACCTAATTAATAATTTGCAATAAGTGTAAATATTTGATATTATCGAACACACGCTACTTCATATTGTCCAAGTCCAAGACAACCCGCTACAAATTTTGTCATACATAAGTATTACACCAGGCAATGTTAATCCGACAAGAAGGACTATATATGTATGGATTCATCTTGATCCAATCAATATTGTTATTTTTACATCCTACAGGGATTGTATGACATTCATTGATCCAGTTTTTCCTTAAACACGTGTGTGTGAATATTTTCGTCAGGTATGGAACCACCGTTTATAGACAAAGTGTTGGTATCCCTATGGGTACGAACTGTGCACCACTTGTCGCAGATTTGTTTTTATTTTGCTATGAAACTTCAAAGAGATTTCATGTTGAGTCTTTCACAAGATAACCAGGAAGATGTTATTGAAGCCTTTAATGACACCTCTCGGTATCTGGATGACATATTAAACATTGACAACCCTTTCTTTCCAACTATGGTTAATGCTATTTATCCTAAAGAACTTCAGCTTAACAAAGCTAATATATCTGATAATAACGCTTCTTTTCTTGATTTAGATCTCTCGACTGAAAATGGTGAAATAATTAGCAAAATGATTTTAATTTTGACATTAATTATCCCCACTTGGATGGGGATGTTCCCGGAGCAACTTCTTATGGGGTGTATGTGTCTCAACTTATTCGTTTTTCTAGAGCTTGTACTCGAGTTGAGGACTTTAATATTCGTAATCTTTGTATAACTAAAAAGCTACTCAATCAGGGTTACCGTTACCATAAACTTCGTAAAACCTTTGCAAAATTTTATTATCGTAACCCTGATCTTCTTTCCAAATATAATAGTAATTTAAGGACTCTTCTGCGACAAGGACTATCACAACCTGATTTCTATGGTGATGTGATTTATAAACTTCGTAAGATTCTTGGTCATGATCATTTTCATACTATCTTTGTTAAACTTGTTAAAAAGTTTATCAAAAGAGGTAATGACCCTATCATTTTGCAACGTACTGCATGCTTGGTGGTGGACCCTTTTACAGTTCGCCACTATGCTTTCCTCTTTAATTGTACGATGACCGGACAGGCTGTGGACCCTATGATGACGCCTACCTAAAGCCCATTGGAACGGTGGCGTTTGATGTTTGTCTATGATCTTTCTTGTCGTGCCCTTAATGGTTTATTCTCTTGTTGCTCTGGTTTCTGCCAAGTCAATGAGTACCTTCATTGTAGCTTTCTAGGCTATTGTTTTTTTGTATTATATTTACACAAGCATATTTGTGTTTTACTTGCCTATTGATGCTGCCTTGATGGTTAGAGATTAGATCATGGCGGGGATTTCTTTATTTACACTGTCCTGTTTTAATGGGATGACAGTAGGGTAAGTGTGAGGTTTGGTGCACCCTGGAACTGGTTTAAACCACCAGTGGCCTACTTTGCCACTGACCGTTCCAAGGCAGTAGCCCTATTGTCAACCCTTTTGTGTTTGTGATGTCATTTGCATTTATTATTACTTCTGCCTTCTTGTCTGTTTGCGTGTTTGTTTCTGTGTTTTGTGGTTGACTGTCCTCCTTGAATGCTACTTTCCCTGTCCGATCTTTTTATATTTCTTGAGTTGCGTTCAGATATGTTGTTATTTTGCCTCATAATAAATGGTAGTTTGTGTACCATTTTCTCAAGAAGCGTTAAAACTCATTGGATAGAGCACTTGACTTGAAATCAGAAGGTCGTTCGTTCGAGTCCCGAACGTTTTTTTCTTTCTTCTAAATCATGTTACCTGTGTACAGGTACGATGTGCACTGGTTGATGTCTATATAATAAATGATTTTCAACGTTATATTTGCTCGCTTAAATACCCGATTTCGACATTAGCTGGTGAACATGAAGTTACAAATAAAGACACGCCTACAAAGAAGAAATCGATTGATATAGAGACTCTGTAGCTTTAACCAGAAATTCTATTGTGCTAAGCAGCCAATCGAAATTATATGAGATGAACACGTGACCCGTCACGTGAATCAGCCTCAGAACCAAACAGACCGTTTACAAAGAATCAGAGCTCGATATTTAGAGATATTTGTTTTGGAAATTTACTTTATAGATTAAATATAGGACTATATAATTATTGGATTTATATTTCAAAGTGTTTTATTGACGTTTTTACTTCGTCTTTGACGGCGGATGTTTTCGGTTTACAACTTTTATAGACCAATTCGTGTTTGCTCCGAAAGTTCTGGAACTTTTCTTTGTGATGGCAGGTACTCGCCAAGTTTCTCCAGATGGGAGAAAACTGAACGATACCGTTCAAAAGGACAGACAAATAGTGCAAATGGCACGAACACATCAAATGTTGTGTTTTTGAGCAATAATGGCTCGCAAGTCATCCATGAAAACAATGTTATCGTTATCGATTGACAAACAAAGGATGACGCGGTGACGTCTTCAAATGTTGAGGAATATTTTGCGCTCCCCGCAAATCTCGTTACTGGCGAGAGTTCATCTCGGCCAATATGGCAGCCTCCAGCGGGAAATGACAACTTAATGCGATGACAAAATCAAACGAGACACCGGTACATGAAAAGGAAACTCGTTCGTCAAAATTTTCGCGATATGACGATGTTTCGAAGGATGATTCCGACGGAGAATGATTATCAGTCACAGACCTCTGCTGATAGTGTTATCGAAGATGAACCAACGGAAAATAACACAAATGTGACACAATAAATGAAACAAGAAATCCGCGGATTCACATTTCTCGCCTAACGGGGGCTGGACTTAAAAATAAAAAGGTCAATGATGCTTAAATGAAAGTTTGTAAACATTTTAGTAACTAACAAGAGGCCCAAGAGGGCCTGTGGAAGCTCTACTGGCTCCAGATAAAGTTTATGTATAAGGGGCCACAAGTCTTTCAAAATCATTCAACCGGAACATGGTGAAGACATACGCAACTAGGCTTGGTACTGATCATCCCTACACAGTTTCGTTGAAATCCAGCTAGAGGTTCAGGAGATTAGTCTAGACAAAGTTAGTGCATTAAAACCTTTAAGGGCTCATAACTCTGCCAAAATTCTTTCAACCTGAACGTGGCAATGACAGGTGCAACTAGACTTAGTACTGATCATCCCTGCCAAGATTCGCTAAATCTGGCAAAGAGTTCAGAAGAGACTAATCTGGACAAAGTTTGTGTATTAAAACATTTAAAGGGCCATAACTCTGCCAGAAACATAATTAAACAAAAATATGGCGATGATCTGCACAACTAGGCTTAATACTGATCATCCTAGCCAAGTTTCGTCTATATCTAGCTAGGGTACTGGTACTGATCATCCCTGCAAAGTTTCAATGAAATCCGGCCAAATGAAGGCCCTTTCGTCTTAATGAGGCCAAGGTATAGCATATTTCAGAAAATCAAGGGCCATGACTCCGATGTAAATGGTCCGATCTGACTGGTTTTTGAATTTGTCTGAGCTTTCATTGATATTAAAAATCTGGTAAAGTTTCGTAAAGATCGGATGAAAAATGAAGGCCCTGTCGTCTTAACTAGGCAAATTATAGCATTTTTAACTAAATCAAGGGCCGTAACTCCACTGTTATTTATCCGATCTAGCTGGTTTTCGAACTTGTCCGAGCTTTTATTGATATTAACAATCTGTGCAAGTTTGGAAAAAGATCAAATTATAAATGAAGGTGCTTGATTGTTAGCAAGGCTTAATATGGCATTTTTCAGCAAAACAAGGGCCATTAACTCCGGTGAAATTAATCCGATCTGGCTGTTTTTCGAACTTGTCCCAGCTTTTATTGATATAAAGACACTGGCAAAGTTTCGTAAAGATTCGATTAATAATGAAGGCCCTAGAGTGTTCACTGCAAAAGTTAACGGACGATCGACGGACGACAGACAACTCGGCATCCCATAAGCTCTGCTGGCCTTCGGACAGTAGAGCTAAAAACAATGGAGTTTGCAGTTTGCTGATATGACATTTAAGTGCATTTGTTTAAAAACAAAATGCCATTCTATTAAAAACAAGAGGCCCAAGAGGGCCTGTTGGTGCTCTTCTCGCTAAAACGGCTTTTATATCGAGGGTTGTCGACATAAAATTCCCATCAGTACTTCTTTTAAAACATTGCAAAAACAACAGGGATAGGATGGCCTTAGATCGCTCACCTGGTAATCATGGGCAATAAGTCTGCTGTGTCTAGTCCGTGGCATGGGTATTTTTAATTTGTCCCACTTTCTTTTATGAATGAAATTTCATAACAAGAGGTCAATGACTGCTCTATTATTTTTAGGCGTGGCGGTCATCTTGAATTTCCGGCCGACCTGAAATTTTGCTAGGATCACTTAGACATCAAGAGCAACATACCTGTGAAGTTTCATGAAAATCCGTCAAGTAGTTTCAGAGAAGTAGTCGCTACAAGTTTAAATTATATAACTCTATGTAAACAAAGATGGCCGCTGACAGCCATGTTTAAAGTCGAATCAAAACGATTTTTGACAAGGACCAACATCATGTCATGCTGATCATTTTAGAAAAAGTCCCATATCAATATCACTTATAGTTTTCAAGAAGTAGTTGCTACAAACTTGTATTTTGAAAATCTATTTTTAGCCATGGTGGCCATCTTGATTTTTCGGCCGATCTGACATTTTGCTATGATCAATTAGACATTAAGAGCAACATTCCTGTAAAGTTTCATGAAAATCCGCCAAGTAGTTTCAGAGGAGTAGTCGCTACAAGTTTTTACTATATAACTCTATGTAAACAAAGATGGCCGCTGGCAGCCATGTTTAATGCCGAATCAGAACGATTTTTGACAAGGACGAACATCATGTCATGCTGATCATTTTAGAAAAAGTCCCATATCAATATCACTTATAGTTTTCAAGAAGTAGTCGCTACAAACTTGTATTTTGAAAATAATTTTTTAGCCGTGGCGGCCATCTTGAATTTCCGGCCGACCTGAAGTTTTGCTAGGATCAATTGGACATCAAGAGCAACATTCCTGTGAAGTTTCATGAAAATCCTACAAGTAGTTTTGGAGGAGTAGTCGCTACAAGTTTTCATTATATAACTCTATGTAAACAAAGATGGCCGCTGGCAGCCGTGTTTAACGTCGAATCAAAACGATTTTCGACACGGACCAACATCATGTCATGCTGATCATTTTAGAAAAAGTCCCATATCAATATCACTCACAGTTTTCAAGAAGTAGTCGCTACAAACTTGTATTTTAACAAGAGGTCAATGACCTTGAAGCTCTACTGATAGATTTTGATAGCTAGGTCAGCATTCCTACTGATAGATTTTGATAGCTAGGTCAGCATTCCTGTGAAGTTTCATAAAAACTGTCAAGTAGTTTCAGAGGAGTAGTAGCTACAAGTTGAAGTTTTTACTATATAACTCTAGGTCAACAAAGATGGCCACTGGCAGCAATGTTTAATGTCGAATCAAAATAATTTTCGACAAGGATCAACATCTTGTCATGCTGATCATTTCAGAAAAAGTCCCATATCAATATCACTTATAGTTTTAAAGAAGTAGTCGCTACAAACTTGTTTTTAAACATCTATGTTTAGCCGTGGTGGCCATCTTGAATTTCCGGCCGACCTGAAATTGTGCTAGGATCAACTAGACATCAAGAGCAACATTCCTGTGAAGATTCATGAAAATCCGTCTAGTAGTTTCAGAGGAGTAGTCACTACAAATTGTACTATACAAACTCTATGTTAACAAAGATGGCCACTGGTGCCCAGGTTTAATTTTGATTCAAAATAATTTTCGACAAGGATCAACATCATGTCATGCTGATCATTTTAGAAAAAGTCCCATATCAATATCACTCACAGTTTTCAAGAAGTAGTCGCTACAAACTTTTTTTTTTAAAAATCTGTTTTTAGCCATGGCGGCCATCTTAGTTTCCGGCCGACCTAAACAAATTCTGGGATCAATTAGACCTCAAGAGCAACATTCCTGTGAAGTTTTATAAAAATTTGCCAAGTAGTTTCAGAGGAGTAGTCGCTACAAGGTTTTAGTATATAAATCTATGTAAACAAAGATGTTCAAAGATGTTTAAAATCGCATCGAAATAAATTTCGACAAGTATCAACATCATGTCATGCTGATCATTTTAGAAAATGTCCCATATCAATATCACTTGCAGTTTTCAAGAAGTAGTCGCTACAAATTTATTTATTTTAAATCTATTTTTAGCCATGACGGCCATTTTGAATTTCCGGCCAGCCTGAATTTTTTCTAGGATCAACTAGACATCAAGAGCACTGTTCCTGTGAAGTTTCATGAATATCCATCAAGTAGTTTCAGAGAAGTAGTCGCTACAAGTTTTTACTATATAAATCTATGTAAACAAAGATGGCCACTGGCAGCCATGTTTTACGTCGAATCAAAATAATGTTCGACTCAGATCAACATCATGTCATGCTGATCATTTTAGACAAAGTCCCATATCAATATCACTTATAGTTCTCAAGAAGTAGTCGCTACAAACTTATTTTTTAAGAATCTTTTTTTAGCTGTGGCAGCCATCTTGAATTTCTGGTCGATCTGAAATATTGCTAGTATCAATTACACATCAAGAGCAACATTCTTGTAAAGTTTCATGGAAATCCGCCAAGTAGTTTCAGAGGAGTAGTCACTACAAGTTTTTACTATATAACTCTATGTAAACAAAGATGGCCGCTGTCAGCCATGTTTAATGTCGAATCAAAATGATTTTTGACAAGGACCAACATCATGTCATGCTGATCATTTTAGAAAAAGTGCCATATCAATATCACTTATAGTTTTCAAGAAATAGTCGCTACAAACTTGTTTTTTGAAAATCTATTTTTAGCCGAGATCAAACATCAATGGCAAGTTTCGTTTAATCTTATAATTCTAAGTTGAAAAAGGGCCATAATTTTGCTAAAATACAGAGTTATGGAACATGAGAACTAAAGTCATATTCCAAGTTTTATATGATGAACAGCTATTGGAATATATAGATATGCGAAAAAAACTCTAACCAGAATTTCCAATTCGGAAAAAGGGGCCATAAATTTGCCATAAAACTTACCGAGTTACGGAACATGTGTCTAACAATGCGCTTGATGGTACAGAACACACATTCCAAGTTTCAATGTATGAGCAGTGGTTGCTGATATTACTGGACTTGCCAAAAAACATTGACCTTATATCCAATGCCACAGTGAGTATAATATCTCTTCCTATTTTTCAAATAGTTGAGCTTATAACCATGGGTCCCTTTTAACATTATTTAAAATACCTTTATTCCATATTTGGCAGCTTCAGGCCAAATATACTGCTTACTGTATCCTCCCGCTCCAATAACAAGCATATGCTTTCCCTTCATAACATGCAGTTGTGATCTCTGGATCATGGTCCTGACCCATGGATGTACGCTTCGACCAGCAAATGTGTTGATAAGCTGTACAGTTCCGGAACCGGTTTTGTCATCGATAAGTACTCCAGATGAATCAGTTTTAGCAGTCAGAGTGTGCTTCTCACCATAGCCATCCTCTTGTAGGGAAACTGTTCTTTCCACCAAGCTGTTCATAAATTCGTTTATGTGGCAGTTGATGGTAGAGTCGTGACTGTTGACCTCAATGCCAAACGGGGTAAGGACGCCGTCAACCAACGCTACAAACATGTCAATACCTGCATGGTGGGAAAAATTGAAACTTACTGTATAAGATTGTTTGAGATATTATTGCTTGAGATAGAACTGTCACTGAAATAGTCACCACAAAATTGCATTTTTAGAATCATTTTTAAGCAGCCATCTTGAATTTCCGGCCAACCCATTCTTTTTTACTTAGGGTCATCAAGAGCAACATTCCTGTAAAGCTTTATGAAAATCCATCATATAGTTTCAGAGGATAGTTGCCACAAGTTTTTCCTATATAAACTATGTAAATAAAGATGGCCGCTGGCGGATATGTTTCGTGTTGAATCAAAATTAATCTAATAATATACATCCAGTTATTTTGGTAAAGGTTCCAAATCAATACCACTTATAGTGTTTTGGAAGTATTAGCCAAAATATTTTATTTTTACAAGAGAAACGCCTGTTTGCGGTTAAAGTTCTCCAGCCATGTTTTTTTTAATGAACATGTTTATGTTTATTTAAATCAAAATCACAACAATAGATATTTACAATTCACACATTGCAATATCTGTGAAAAGCGAGAATAAGATTTTATTTGATGACGTAGAAAACGTTGAACAGGTAAATTAATACAAAAGTAAATGTATTTATCAATTATCTGGCAATAGTTGTGCAGCTATACAATTCAGATTTACCTGATTTTCCCTTGCAGTCACACAGTGGTAAAAGGAGTATCTGTCATGCAAATAATACTTATTTTTACATACAACTTAGTAGGGGTTTTAAATATATGTTTCTCTCCTGCAATATCAAGAAATGTTCATATGATGCTTAACAGATAAATTTGTCAATTGATAATACTACAAAAAGTGTGGCCATTCATCTTTAAGCCAAGTATTCCACAATGTGAAAGATGAGTTATTAGAATAGTATATGCAAGATTTTCACAACAGGTTTTAGCTTCTTTTCAACATACAGTATTACCTCACACAATTTTTTTTTCAAATTTCTGACAAACTGGATGTAAACTTAAAGCAAATTTTAAGTAAAGAAATGTGACTAATTATGAAAATATTCAAGGGGCCTAATTCTGAAAATATCTGAAACCGTGTTCTGCTTTTAGTAACAGTGACCTTGTGTCCAGTGACCCCAAATGCAATCCCAAGCTTCCTTTTCATATAAGGCCATCATTAAAAAATTATTTGTTTGCTGTTTCCGACCCACGTCTTTAAGGGCATGCAAATATCGTGTGCTTCACTAGTATTATCCAGATTTTTTTTTTTAAAGGGTTTAGTTAAATATTAACAGAACATGCAAAACATTGATCAAATGTTCATTTATGGACACATGAAATAGACTTAGTAACTATTAAACAGTGCTCGACGCTAACTTTTTCGAAGTAATGTTTCAAATGACAAAATCTTTTGTTTGGTACAAGATATGAACATCAAATCCAGTGCACGCTTTTTATATTTCATCTTAAACATATAAACTGAATATTCGCACATCATCATTAGAAATATTTGAAAATATTTGCCCGGGGCAAGTAGAAATTTAGTTCGAAAAAAACATTATTAATTTGTAGAGATATACACTTTACCCAAACTATTGTTCCCACGCATAAATTTTCAAGTTCTGGCAAGTAGATAAAACAGTTAATGTCAAGCCCTGTTAACGTATAAACATTGAACTCCGTGTCAATTTCACTTCTCAGTTTACGTTACTGCAAAGAACAATATTCTTTTCAAGTGTCCCTTTTGCAGACACCATCCTCACATTTTTCTCACTCACAAGGTCAGTCATGTAGACGCTTTCAATTTACTATAGTAGCAGAGATTATTTCCAAGCGTCCAATATATCAGAGCATTATGAAACTTCCCAAAATAATTGAAACAACCAGTAATATTTGTGATAAACACATTGAGGGGGGAAAAAAAAGAAGAAAAAAATGGAACAAATTGTTTGGGTCGGCGGATTTGCTGTGGGTCGGTCGCAAACTGCAAACAAACAATCTCTTAATTTAGGCCTAAGCTACTTTACCATAAAAATCATGCCAATATCTCATTCCTAACGGAAGTTATTGAGCGAAAACTGTTTTTCTATTTTTAGTAAGTGACCTTGACCCCAGTTACACCAACTACAATCCAAAGTTTGCTTTTTATATAAGCTACATATCCAGAATGTTTCATGCCTAACTCCAAACTGGTTATTGAACGGAAAAACATTTTTTCTGTTTTTATTACCAGTGACATTGACCTTGAATCTGGTGATCCCAAATGCAATCCCAAGTTTCCTTTTCATATAAGCTACCTATCCATAACGTTTCATGACAATATCCCATTCCTAACTAAAGTTATTGAATGAAAACCATTTTTCTATTTTTAGAAACAGTGACCTTGACCCCCAAGGTGTGACCCCAGTGATCCCCAAATTCAATCCCAAGTAAGCTACCTATCCAGAACGTTTTATGCCAATATCTAACTGAAGTTTTTGGACAGAAACCATTATATCTAATTCAAACCAAAGCTTGCTCGTCATAAAAGGTAGCTATCCAGAAAGTTTCATGCAAATATCTCATTCCTAACTGAAGTTATTGAGCGGAAACGAAACTTAAACAAAAAGGTTAACACAAACTCTGTTTTTATTAAAAATGACCTTGACTTTGAACCCAGTCAGCCCAAATGCAACCCCTCGCTTTCTCTTCATATATGCTACCTATCCAGAAAGTTTCATGCCAATATCTCATTCTTAAGTGAAGTTATTGAACGGAAACCATTTTTCTATTTTTAGTAAAGTGATCTTGAACCCAGTGACCCCAAATGCAACCCCAAGCTTCCGCTTCATACAATATGCCTATCCACCAAGTTTCATGGCAATATTTCATTCCTAAACTTATTGAGCAGAAACAAAACTTTAAAAGGTTAACGCAAACTTAAACAACAAGAGCTGTCAAAGGATAGCGTAGCTCGACTATTTCGAATTTTCAGAGAACAAGGAATGATACACCCGGCATTAGTGTTGGGAATCGGCTGAAAATTCATGATCGATCATCAGAATATTTAACCGACGATGATCGATCATTAATCGATTAAACATGGCTGCTATAAAAGACAAGTGTAAGCCTTTTTCAGACTATAATGAAGAAAATAATCACATTTCAAGTATGTTTTGGTAATAAAGGACCTGAATGAAACTGACCAACATATATTTTAAAAAGTAATACCCACTATAAATATGTGATTACTTGTTGCAAAATTATAACTCGTTTTATTTTCTTGTATATTTTAGTACAAGAGAATGGAATAAGCCATAATTTCCAATAACCAAGTAAAGTCGATCATGAAAAATTGTTATCGATTAATCAGATCAAAGGCATAACTGATCGATGATCGATTAAATAACTGGTAATTTCATAATAAGCCTTTCAAAGGATACATAATGCAAATTTTATAAGTTGAACATTTGAAGAAAATATGTTAAAAGTATATGTAAATGCATTTGAACTTTGACCTTTGACCACTTTGTGACCTTGACCTTTCATCCAATGATCTTGAACTCAATATATACGATCATCGTCCCATTTATAATAAAGTATGTAAGTTTGATGATGATGGGATAAAAATATTGAAGTTATTAACATGTTAAGAAATGCGGACGTAAACATTAACCTGATGCTAAGAGCCAATTAACACATAAAAGGCAATTTGAGACCACAAGCTTTGACCTTTAGACACCATAAGATTTTTCGAACAGTTGAGCTAAAAACATCAAATTATTTGTAAAGTTTGACCCAGGAGCTAGGTCCACAAAGGTGGCGAAGAAGCCTAGGGTCTACGCTGGTTGGATGGTTGTATCCGTCTGTTTATGCCAAGTAAGTGTATATATGGTTATAGGGTAGGGATCTCGACGGTTTACAAGTCATGACCCAGGGTCTATGTCACCAGGTGTGGGGAAGGAGTCGAAGTCTATGCTGGTTGGATGGTTGTATCCGTCTGTTCATGCCCAGTAAATGCATATGATTTATGGTTATAGGGTAGGGCTCTTAACAGTTTCCAAATTATGACCCAGAGGCTATGTCCCCAGGGTTGGGGAAGGAGATCGGGGTCTATGCTGGTCGAGTGGTTGTATCCATCTGTTCATGCCCAGTAAGTGTATATGGTTATAGGGTGGGGATCTCAACGGTTTACAAGTGATGACCCAGGGGCTTTGTCCCTAGGGGTGGGGACTCAACCCGGTGTCTATGCTGTTGGATGGTGGTATCTGTCTGTTCATGTCCAGTAAGTGTATATATGGTTATAGAGTGGGGATCTCAACGGTTACTAAGTTATCACTCAGGGGGCCTACCCACACCCTCATGTTTCACCTCTTGTGACCCCTGGGGCGGCCCCAATTCTGAACCCAGGGTCACCATTTGAACAAACTTGGTAGAGGACTACTAGACGATGCTACATACAAAATATCTTAGCTGCAGCCCTTTTTGTTTCGGAGAAGATTTTGAAGTGTTTTTCCTATATATTTCTATGTAAAAATGACATTTTTTACCAATTCAGGGGCCATAATTTTGTCAAAATGAATGGGAGAGCTATTGGGATTGTTGGAAAAGGTCCAGAATTTGATGTGAAACGTTAGTTTAAAATTTTAATGCAATAACTTGAGTAGTTTTGAAGTTATAATTCTATTGCACAAAAGCTTTAAGGTAAAGACAAGACAATCAAAGAGCCATAACTTTGTCAAAATGAAAGGAAGAGTTAAGGAGATTATTGGACAAGGTGCAAAATTTGATGGGAAACATTAGTATACAGTTTTAATGCAATAGCTTCAGCAGTTTTAAAGTTATAAATCTATTGCACAAAAACTTTAAGGTAAAGACATGAAAATGAAAGGGCCATAACTTTGTCAAAATGCAAGGAAGAGTTATGTGGATTATTGGATAAGGTGCAGAATTTGCAGAATTGGATGGGAAACATTAGTATAAAGTTTTAATGCAATAGCTTCAGTAGTATTGAAGTTATAAATCTATAAAACTTTAAAATGAAGCTGGGGACGCCGACGCCGTGGTGAGTAGGATAGCTCTCTCTATTCTTCGAATAGTTGAGCTAAAAAGATAAACACAAACTTAAACTAGAAATGTGTCCATGGGACACAGATGACCCCACTGAAAACAATGTGTAAAACATAAAATTTGGCAAAAAAGGGGCAATAATTCTGGTAATACCAGGTCGATTTTGATGCCAAAACGATATGCACATCTTGACATCATAGGTAAGAAGCAACCTGTAAAGTTTCAAAGCAATCGATTGAAAAGTGTGGGAGGAGAAAGACACACAAGATATGTTCATGTACAATTTTACAAAAAAGGGGCCATAACTCTGGTAATACTAATGGCAGAACTCTGAACGCACCCAGAGTAGTCCCAGCCAATTCTGGTGTGGGCATAATCAAAGGGTCATAACTCTGCCCAAAGTCAATGGGCCGGAACAGCACATCGATATAATTTTAAATTTCCAATAGGCTATATATATATATAGCCAGTGAGGATACAGATACAATATATAACATGAGTATAACATGGCAACAATGCAGTAATTGGTACATTTATATGAGGCCAAACAAAAAAATAGGTGTGTTTCCTATTGCATGCACTAAAAAGGTAGGCATTGTTTTTTGGAGCAAGATATTGTGAGATTCTACATGTATTTATCTCATAAACCCTATACAAGTTGAAGATACAGCTGAAAGTTGCTCTGTGATGTCAGTTTTCCTCAATATATTGTGATAAATCATTGTTCAGAGAAAAAAACACATAAGTTTTAGGGTCGGCCCCTTAAAAATAGGGTCGGTCGGGCCACCGGAAACACGGGTATTTTTTTGTTTGGCCTGAGCAACTCGACTTCATACTTCCTAGAATGCATCACAAAATTCTGTTAATTTCAGCTTTACTCCGGACAAGAAAGTGTGACTATGTATAAAGTGTGACGTATCTACGAAGGCAAATAAAAGCATAAATATGTACAAACCTATTATATCTGTCTGTCCCCTTATTGCCCCTTTATCATCGTCTGTCATATTTTTCTCGTACTCCATGATATACTCCAGCACAGCCTCGGACTTGGTCCTGATCTCATTTTCCAGTCTCTGTCTCTTCTCTACGTCAAATACATTGTAGGCCAGCAGGGTACTGTCCAGTGACTGGCACACTGTGTTGTCACCGTTGATTGGGAGACTTTTGTCTAAAATTCCACAGTTAATCTGAAATAATCCCAACAGTCATCTGAACAAATACCATGTACAGTCAAACCAGCCCAAGAGACCACCTGCGTTAAGAGATCACCATTTCAGTTCCCAATTGTAATGTTATCAATTAAATTTAAAACACCTGTATTAAGACACCACCTGTGTAAGAAACCAACTTGTTCATCCCTTTAGTGGTCACTTAAAGGCATTTGCTGTAGTTTTCCATGCGCAGCTTTTTTGGGCGACTTCTCTTCTAAAACAATTGGATGGATTTTCCTACAAATTTACAGGAATGTTGCTTTTAATGTCTAGTTGTATTTTTTGTCTTTTTTTTAAATTTTTTTTTTTGATTTCTTTTTATTGTCTTTATTTAAATAAAGGCCTATTATTAGATACATAAAATAACAAAAATATTACATTTTGTAAAAATTCCAAAAAAATTAAGCATAATTGTACGGTTCCAAAAAACAATATTAAATCTCAATATGCATGGTGACCTATAAATTTAATAGCATATATTGTCTAAATATATGTTCAAATAAGTGCCTAGGAAGTTTGAACAAATTCTGTTATTAGGAACATAACAAAAAAGGAAAATATACCATTTCTATATAATTTCATACAAAACTTGGCCTTTTAGCATAGGTGTAGGGTTTCAATTTTTTTTTCTAAACAAGCATGGGGACCTATCAATTTTATTGCACATTTTGTTTTTATATATGTTAAACTATGTGCTTAGAACGTTTAAAAAAATTCTGTTATTGGGAACATACAAAAAAAAAAAGGAAATTGTATCATTATGGGCTAATTTGTGCATAAATTGTGGTAATGGCCTCAACAAATTTGTAAAAAAATATAGGTTTTACATAAAGATGAGCTTTAAATGTTATTGTTCCAAAGTTTGGTAAAGATCAAAGACAAAATGAAGGTGCTAGAGTGTAACCTCTGGGGCATGGCCAAATTTGACCCCAGAGCTACATGTAATATATGAGAGCTGTGTGCCTTGTGGTTTCAGAAAAGAAGATTTTTTAAGTTTTATCCTATACAAGTCTATGTAAAATATGTAAACCCCTGGGGCAGAGCCAAATGTGACCCCAGGGTCACGATTTTAATAAACTTGGTAAAGGACCATAAGCGCATAGTAAATGCAAACTATTAAACCTCTGGCTCTTGCAGTTTCAGAGAAGAAGATTTTTCCTATACAAATCTATGTAAAACTGTGACACCAGGGTCACCATTTGAACAAACTTGGTAGAGGATCATAAGCTTATAGAAAATGCTAAATATTGAACATCTGGCTCAAGCAGTTTCAGAGAAGAAGATTTTTTAAGTTTTTCCCTATACAAGTCTATGTAAAACATATGCCCCCTGGGTGGGGCCAAATGTAACCCTAGCGTCACCATTTGAACAAACTTGGTAGAGGACTATAAGCTTATAGTAAATGCAAAATATTAAACCTCTGGCTCTTGTAGTTTCAGAGAAGAAGATGTTTTAAGTTTTTCCCTATACAAGTCTATGTGAAACTGTGTCCCAAGGGGCGGGGCCACATGTGACCCCAGGGTCACCATTTGAACAAACTTGGTAAAGGATCATAAGTTTATAGCAAATGCAAAATATAAATCCTCTGGTTCTTGCAGTTTCAGAGAAGAATATTTTTCCTATACATGTCTATGTCAAACATGTGACCCTTGGGGCGGGGCCAAATGTGACCCGAGAGTCCCCATTTGAACAAACTTGGTAAAGGATCATAAGTTTATAGTAAATGCAAAATATCAAACCTCTTGCTCTTGTAGTTTCAGAGAAGGAGATTTTTATTTATTTTTTCCTATATAAGTCTATGTAAAACTGTGACCTACGGGGCGGGGACCAATTTGACCCCAGGGTCACCATTTGAACAAACTTAGTAGTGGACCAAAACCAGATGCTACAAGTAATACATGAGAGCTTTGTGCCTTGTGGTTTCAGAGAAGAAGATTTTTAAAGTTTTTTCCTATATGTCTATATGAAAAACATGCAAAATCTCAATATACCAACTTTGGACCCCCGGGGCACAGTCATTTTTAATCCCGGGACTTCATTTGACATAACTTGATAGTCTAGGCGTTGGCGATCATTTTAAAAGAAAAACTGTTGAAATCTGTCTGGCGGTTCTGGAAAAGAAGATTTTTTAAGGTTTCAACTATATATGGTAATGGTGGCCAACTTCGATGTCGCTCTGACCTAATTTTAACAAATCTAAAAAACATTCATCTAAGGATCATCCGTGTGAAGTTTGGTCACAATTAGCCAAGCGGTTTACTGAGGAGAAGTTGTTTGAAGAAAAGTTAACGACGGACGATGACTGACGAAGAGTGATCCCAATAGATCACCTTGAGCCTTTAGCTCAGGTGATCTAAACAAGAGGTCAATGACCTTGAAGCTCTACTGATAGATTTTTGATAGCTAGGTCAACATTCCTGTGAAGTTTCATGAAAATCCATCAAGCAGTTTCATAGGAGTAGTCGCTTCAAGTTTTCATTATATAACTCTATGTAAACAAAGATGGCCGCTGGTGGCCATGTTAAATGTCAAATCAAAATATTTTTTGACAAGAATCATCATCATGTCATACTGATCATTTTAGAAAAAGTCCCATATCAATATCACTTATACTTTTCAAGAAGTAGTCGCTACAAACTTGAATTTTGAAAATCTATTTTCAGCCATGGTGGCCATCTTGTATTTCCGGCCAAGGGCAACATTCCTGTAAAGTTTCATGAAAATCCGTCGATTAGTTACAGAGGAGTAGTCGTTACAAGTTTTTACTAGATAACTCTATGTAAACAAAGATGGCCACTGACAGCCATGTTTAACATCGAATCAAAGCGATTTTCGACAAGGATCAACATCATGACATGCTGATCAATTTAGAAAAAGTCCCATATCAATATCACTTATAATTTTGAAGAAGTAGTCGCCATAAACTTGTTTTTTGAAAATCTATTTTTAGCCGTGGCGGCCATCCTGAATTTCCGGCCGACCTGAAGTTTTGCTAGGATCAATTAGACATCAAGAACAACATTCGTGTGAAGTTTCATGAAAGTCCGTCAAGTAGTTTCAGAGGAGTAGTCGCTATAAGTTTTCATTATATAACTCTATGTAAACAAAGATGGCCGCTGGCGGCTATGTTTAATGTCAAATCAAAATAATTTTTGACAAGGATCAACATCATGTCATACTGATCATTTTAGGAAAAGACGCATATCAATATCACTTATAGTTTTCAAGAAGTAGTCGCTACAAACTTATATTTTGAACATTTATTTTTAGCCGTGGCGGCCATCTTGAATTTTCGGCCGACCTGAAATTTTGCTAGGACCATTTAAACATCAAGCGCAACATTCCTGTATAGTTTCATGGAAATCTGTCGAGTAGTTTCAGAGGGGTAGTCGCTACAAGTTTTTACTAAATAACTCTATGTAAATAAAGTTGGCCGCTGGCAGCCATGTTTAACGTCGAATCAAAACGATTTTCGACAAAGACCAACATCATGTCATGCTGATCATTTTAGAAAAAGTCCCATATCAATATCACATATAGTTTTCAAGAAGTAGTCGCTACAAATTTGTTTTTTAAAAACCTATTTTTAGATTTGGTGGCCATCTTGGATTTCACATCAACATGAATTTTTGCTAGGATCAACTAGACTTCATGGGCAACATTTCTGTAAAGTTTTATGAAAATCCATTTAGTAGTTTCAGAGGAGTAGTCGCTACAAAAAAAAGTTTACGGACAGACGGACGACGGACGCCGCACCACGGCATAAGCTCTGCTGATCTCTGATCAGAAGAGCTAAAAAACTAAGAATTATTTATTTATTACCAAAAATACCTAATCCCTTAATATTTATTTCGGTTCTATCTACTAGTAAATTGAATTTGAAAATGGCTTTAAATGGCTTCAAAGAATATTGAATATACATGTATCTTCATTGTAGCATCTGAATTCTACGAGGGTCATTCAATAAGTTCTGTCACTAACGCGTTTTAACAATTATATGCTCGTTGTCAGTGTTGATGTTTGAAACAAAATGAACGAGAGTTTCAATACCATTCCATTAATGGTAAAATGAACGCTGTATCTATTGTGTGACGAAAGTTATGGAACATTTAATACACATCACTTATACACACTGAGGCATTTTCGTCCTGATTTTTTTCAGGTTTGTGAACTGTTACTTTTTTAAATGCCTGTTTTTCATTAAGTACTTGTCGAAGACCTTTGAAATGTCTCGTACATTACCAGTTATATCTGTGCATTACAAGATTCAGAATTTAAGCATGGTAGATGAAAAGGCATTGTCTTAGAAATTAACATTTTAAGCTAACGTGTAAAATTAATTTAATGATAAATGGACTTTAAATGGAAGGGCAGTCTTCTGAAATAGCGTTTTTGGATGATCAATATTTTCACTAAACATTGTACAAAATTCTACAATAATGTGTTGAATATGAAATTTAAACACTGAATGACTAGGATTTGTAAACAAATATGAAAACATATTAATACTATGAGAATAATTACGACATTTGAAAGATATTATAACATTTCCGTAAACAAAATTAAGAAAATCAGTGTTATTTCTGCTAAAATTAAGGGATATGCATTCACTCATATCTGGTTTGCAGCAAGACCTTTCCGAATTCTCGACAATCATTTTCATGGATTATGGGCGAATAACAACAGATGGCGTACAAGCAAATTTAAAAGCAAAGACTTATTCAAATAATTTTTACAGCGTTTTGTAACAAGGACTTTTCAGAGATGCCAGTATCCAAAAGGTGTGGTAGGGGGAGGTAATTCAGGGGTATAAATAACCGGAATGTTTTCATTTTTGTTGTGGAATTTAAGAGAGCGACCCCAGTACTACTATAAATACATTACTTTATCTCAGTGTAATATCCAGTTCAAAGGATATATGCCTAGTGACAGAACTTTTTGAAGCACCCTCGTATATACCATTGTTGTTCTTGGTTTATTATTGAAATCCCGAGCGCACGTGACACGAACTCTAAACCCTAAATTTGCATTGGCAGACCATGGCTTTTTCTCTTGTGAATCTGAAAATATAATGTTCAAGTTATTATTTGTCATTGCACCAAAGACATCAGACCATGCCTATGTTTCAGGACATTTACATATGCCACTTTTGGGATGCTTGTTCCATGTGGTTCAATAGGGGCAATAAAGGAGACCAAACATTGGGATCACTACCCAAATCTTGCAGGACTGTAAATTTTAAATGTGTGTATTGTATTTAAGGTCAATTTTATCAATCTTTCTGTCATATCATGAGAGTGTCCATTTGTAGCAGCGACCTCATGATCAATGCTCAACTTTTATAGTGCTGCCACACTGGAATATCATGCCGTAGACACACAACATCATCAGGCAGTCACCACTGCCAGTCACCTGGCAGACCTAGAATTACCCTTTATATTCTGAACATCAAGCAAGGGAGCTACTAGTGCCACTTTCATGGGGTCTTTGGTATGACCTGACCAAGGATTGAACCACGACCTCACACATGCAAGGCAGCACTCTGTAAGAACTAACATATAGGCGTTGGTACTGATCATTCCTGAAAAGTTTCACTGAAATCCGCCGCGAAAAATGAAGGCTCTTTCGTCTTAATGAGACCAAAGTATAGCACAAGGGTCATAACTCCTGTGTAAATGGTCCAATCTGGCTGTTTTTCATAATTTGTCAGAATTTGTCGGAGTTTTCTTTGAAATTAACAATCTGTAACGTTTGGTAAAGATCGGATGAAAAATGAAGGCCCTATCATCTTAACAAGGCAAAACGTAGCATTTTTAAAACAAGAGGCCCAAGAGGGCCTGTGGATGCTCTACTGGCTAATATGGCTCTTATTACATCAATGAAGCGAGTGACTATCGTCTTAAAGAGGCAAACTGCAGCATATTTAACTAAATCAAGAGCCATAACTCCACCATTACTGGTCTGATTTGACTTGTTTTCGACATTGGCCAGCAGAGATAATAAAAATTAAAAAATAAAATAAAAATATAACATATTAAAAAATAAAAAAAAATAAAGAAATATAAAAATAATAAAAGGAAAAAAAAGTAAAAAAATCTGGTCAAGTTTGATAAAGATCAGATGAAAAATTAAGGCCCTATCGCCTTAACAAGGCAAAATATAGCATTTTTAACTAATTCAAGGGCCACAACTCTGCTGTTACTGGTCCGATTGGCTGGTTTTCGAACATGTCCGAGCTTTCATTGATACTAACAATCTGGTAAAGTTTGGTAAAGACCGGATAAAAAATGAAGGCCCTAACGTCTTAACGAGGCAAAATATAGCATTTTTAACTAATTCAAGGGCCATAACTCCGCTGTTGCTGGTCCGATCTGGCTGGTTTTGAACTTGTCAGAGCTTTCATTGATATTAACAATCTGGTAAAGATTGGTAAAGATCGGATGAAAAATAAGGACCCTATTGTCTTAACGAAGCAAAATATAGCTTTTTTAACTAAATCAAGGGCCATAACTCCGCTGTTACTGGTCCGATCTGGCTGGTTTTCGAACTTGACCGAGCTTTCATTAATATTAACAATCTGGTAAAGTTTGGTCAAGATCCGATGAAAAAGGCCCTATCGTCTTAACGAACCAACATATAGCATTTTTAACTAAATTAACATTAACAATCTGGTAAAGTTTAGTAAAGATCGGATAAAAAATGAATGCCCTATCGTCTTAATGAGGCAAAATATAGCATTTTTAACTAAATCAAGGGCCATAACTCCGCTGTTACAGGTCCGATTTGGCTGGTTTTCGAACTTGTCCGAGCTTCCATTAACATTAACCATCTGGAAAAGTTTGGTAAAGATCAGATGAAAAAATGAAGCCCTATCGTCTTAACGAGACAAAAGTTAACGACGGACGGACAACGGACGGACGACTGACAACTCGGCATCCCATAAGCTCTGCTGGCCAAAGTAGATCTAAAAACTGGCATGATCCACTGATTGGTCAAAGTCAGTTTGTAATGGGAAACACTCCATACGTCACGACGGCATAAACAAGTATGTGATGTTACGTGTAATGTTGTGTAATAAAATTGCTATCAAAAACTATCAGTAGAGCTTCAAGGTCATTGACCTATTGTTGTAGTTTCTAATTCTTTAAACACACCATATACAAGAAATGTCTATCTGTCAAATATCTTTGGATGGATCGTTTCAGTGGTAGGATCATTACTATAAAATAATGTTTAAAAGTTAGTTTTTTAGCATTAATCGGGATCCGCTGACTTTGTTTGGGGCTAGATCAGCATTCCTTTGAAGTTTCATGAAAATCCGTCAACTAGTTTCAGAGGAGTAGTCGCTACAAGTTTTCATTATATAACTCTATGTAAACAAAGATGGCCGCTGGCAGCCATGTTTAACATCGAATCAAAATAATTTTCGACAAGGATCAACATCATTCCATACTGATAATTTTAGAAAACGTCCCATATCAATATCACTTATAGTTTTCAAGAAGTACTCGTTAAAAATTTGTTTTTTGAAAATCTATTTTTAGCTGTGGCGGCCATCTTGAATTTCCGACCAACCTGAAATGTTGCTAGGATCATTTAGACATCAAAAGCAACATTCCTGTGAAGTTTCATGGAAATACGTGGAGTAGTTTCAGAGGAGTGGTCGCTACAAATTTTTACTAAATAACTCTATGTAAACAAAGATGGCCACTGGCAGCCATGTTTAACGTTGAATCAAAACGATTTTCGACAAGGACCAACATCATGTCATGCTGATCATTTTAGAAAAAGTTCCATATCAATATCACTTAGAGTTTCAAGAAGAAGTCGCTACAAACTTGTTTTTTAAACAAGAGGCCGCTCTACTGTGTAAAGATGACATATTTAACCTTTCCCTATATAAACTTTGGGTACCCACGGTGGCCATTTTGATTATTGCAAAAAAACAAAAATCACAAACTTAATAGATGCCAACCATTGATAAAGTTTCAACAAAAGATTTTAGAGAAGATTTCATATTTAACCTTTTCCTATATAACTCTATGTAAACCTTGGGTCACCATGGCAACCATTTTGATTATTGGATGATAACGAAAAACACAAATTTGATAGAGGCCAACCCAAGGAACATGTATATGATATTTCACTGGCATGGATTAAGTGGTTTCGTCGGAGATGGCTTTTGAAATTTCCTTAAATTTGACTTTGTTTTAGCCTTGGTGGCCATCTTGTACAACTGGCGACTGCAAACAACTGGCGACTACGAAAAACATAAATTTAAGGCGCACTATCCCAAAGATCATTGTGATAAAGTTTCAACAAAATCCTTCAAGAGGTTTCAGAGAAGATGCCAATTTTAGCCTTTTCGTATATACCTCTATGTTAACTTTGGGTCGTCGTGGCGGCCATTTTGATTATTCGACGATAACAAAAAACACAACTTTGATAGAGGCCAACCCAAGGAACATGTATATGATATTTCACTGGAATGGATTAAGTGGTTTTGGAGGAGATGTCGTCGTTTGAAATCTCTTTAAATTTGACCTAATTTTAGCCATGGTGGCCATTTTGGATGATTGGCGAAAAACATAAATCTGAGGACTATCCCAAAGATTATTGTGATTAAGTTTCATCAAAATCCTTCAACATGTCATTTTTAGCCGTTTCCCATATAACTCTATGTAAACTTTGGGTTGACGTGGTGGCCATTTTGATTATTCGACAATAACAAAAACCACAAACTTGATAGAGCCCAACCCAAGGAACATGTATATGATATTTCACAAGAATGGAATAAGTGGTTTTGGAGGAGATGTCGTTTGAAATTTCCTTAAATTTGACTTAGTTTTAGCCATGGCGGCCATCTTGGATGACTGGCAGCCGCAAAAAACACAAATCTGAGAGGAACTATCCCAAAGATCATTGTGATTTATTATATAAACTCTATGTAAACTTTGAGGTCAATGACCTTGAAGCTCTACTGATAGATTTTGATAGCTATATCCGCATTACTAAAAATCTGTCAAGTAGTTTCGTAGGAGTAGTCCCTACAAGTTGAAGTTTTTACTACATAACTCTAGGTAAACAAAGATGGCCACTGGCAGCCATGTTAAATGTTGAATCAAAATAATTTTCGACAATGATCAACATTTTGTCATGCTGATCATTTCAGAAAAAGTCCCATATCAATATCACTTACAGTTTTCAAGAAGTAGTCGCTACAAACTTGTTTTTAAAAATCTATGTTTAGCCGTGGTGGCCATCTTAAATTTCCGGCCGATCTGAAATTTTGCTAGGATCAACTAGACATCAAGAGCAACATTCCTGTGAAGTTTCAAGAAAATCCAAGTAGTTTCAGAGGAGACGTCGCTACACATTTTTACTCTACAAACTCTATGTAAACAAAGATGGCCACTGGAGCCCATGTTTAATGTCGAATCAAAATAATTTTCGACAAGGATCAACATCAAGTCATGCTGATCGTTTTCAGAAAAAGTCCCATATCAATATCACTTACAGTTTTCAACAAGTAGTCGCTACAAACTTTTTTTTAAAAATCTGTTTTTAGCCATGGTGGCAACCTTGAATTTCCAGCCGATATAAAAAAATCTTGGATCAATTAGACATCAAGAGCAACATGCCTGTGAAGTTTCATAAAAATTCGTAAAGTAGTTTCAGAGGAGTATTCGCTACAAGTTGTTACTATATAAATCTATGTAAACAAAGATGTCCGCTAGCGGCCAGTCGCGTCGAAATAAATTTCGACAAGGATCAACATCAGGTCATGCTGATCATTTTAGAAAACGTCCCATATCAATATCACTTACAGTTTTCAAGAAGTAGTCGCTACAAATTTATTTATTTTAAATCTATTTTTAGCCGTGGTGACCATCTTGAATTTCCGGCCAGCCTGAACATTTTCTAGGATCAACTACACATCAAGAGCAACATTCCTGTGAAGTTTCATGAACATCCGTCAAGTAGTTTTAGAGGAGTAGTCGCTAAAAGTTTTTACTATATAACTCTATATAAACAAAAATGGCCACTGGCAGCCATGTTTAACGTCGAATCAAAATAATGTTTGACTAGGATCAACATCATGTCATGCTGATCATTTTAGAAAAAGTCTCATATCAATATCCCTTATAGTTTTCAAGAAGTAGTCGCTACAAACTTATTTTTAAAAAATCTATTTTTAGCTGTGGCGGCCATCTTGAATTTCTGGCCGACCTGAAATTTTGCTAAAATCAATAAGACATCAAGAGCAACATTCCTGTAAAGTTTCATGACAATCTGCCAAGTAGTTTCAGAGGAGTAGTCGCTACAAATGTTTACTATATAACTCTATGTAAACAAAGATGGCCACTGGTAGCCATGTTTAACGTCGAATCAAAACGATTTTTGACAAGGACCAACATCATGTCATGCTGATCATTTCAGAAAAAGTCCCATATCAATATCACCTATAGTTTTCAAGAAGTAGTTGCTACAAACTTGTATTTTAAAAATCTATTTTTAGCTTTGGCGGCCATCTTGGATTTTACACCAACATGAATTTTTTCTAGAATCAACTAGATTTCATGGGCAACATTTCTGTATAGTTTCATGAATATCCATCCAGTAGTTTCAGAGGAGTAGTCGCTACAAATAAAAGTTTACGGACAGACAGACAGACAGGCAGACAGACATACGGACGGACAGACGGACGGACGACGGACGCCGCACCATAGCATAAGCTCTGCTGATCTCTGATCAGTCGAGCTTAAAACACAAAATTTGACCTAGTTTTAGCCATGGCGGCCATCTTGGATGAATGGAGGCTGCGAAAAACACAAATCTGAGAGAGACTATCCCAAATATCATTGTGCTTAAGTTTCATCAAAATCTTTCAGGCGATTTCAGAGAAGATGTAATTTTTAACCTTTTCCTATATAACTCTATGTAAACGTTGGGTCGCCGTGGCGGGCATTTTGATTCTTTGACTATAACGAAAAACACAAACTTAATAGAGGCTAACCCAAGGAACATGTATATGATATTTCACAAGAATGGAATAAGTTGTTTCGGAGGAGATGTCGTTTGAAATTTACTTAAATTTGACCTAGTTTTAGCTATGGTTGGATGACTGGCGGCCGTGAAAAACACAAATCCGAGAGGGACTATCCCAAATATCATTGTGCTTAAGTTTCATCAAAATCTTTCAGGCGGTTTCAGAGAAGATGTAATTTTTAACCTTTTCTTATATAACTCTATGTAAACTTTTGGTCGCCGTGGCGGCCATTTTTATTATTTGACGATAACGAAAAACACAAACTTGATAGAGGCCAACCCAAGGAACTTGTATATGATATTTCAGTAGAACGGAATAAACGGTTTCGGAGATGTCGTTTGAAAAACAAAAATCTGAGAGGGGCACTCCCAAGTAACATTGTGATGAAGTTTCATCAAAATACTTCAAGCGGTTTCAGAGGAAATGTCGATTTTATAAAATTGCTAACAGACAGACAGCCGGACGACACACGAAAAGTTATCGCATAAGCCCTCCTGGCCTTTGGCCAATAGAGTTAAAAACTATTTTTAGATTTGGCGGCTATCTTGGATTTCACATCAACACAAATTTTTGCTAGGATCAACTAGACTTCATGGGCAACATTTCTGTAAAGTTTCATGAAAATCCATTTAGTAGTTTCAGAGTAGTCGATACAAAAAAAAGTTTACGGACAGACAGACGGACGGACGGACGGACGACACACCACGGCATAAGCTCTGCTCAGTAGAGCTAAAAAACAAAATTTATTGAATATTTAATAAGGACGTACACACATCGATCCAATTGGAACTAGTGTTGTGCGTAATACAACGTGCTCTTTGATGTTGTGGTCAAAATGACATCACATCATAGTCAGTTTTGACGTCGTCTATCGGTCAAACATTTTAATGAATAATGAGTCCAGACGCTCACTAGCTCTTGCAGTCAGCTTGAGCATGTCTGGATGATAGAGACTAATTAACCCATCCATTGATGTTCTGGAAAAGGAACTCGATGATATAAAAGCAAGCAACTTTTAATATTCTGGCTACTCATCAATGTGCACACAAAACATTGATAAAATAAATATTATTTGTTTAGGAATGTCGAATTATAACAATGATTATTATTTATCGTTGTTTTAAATATGTACGCTTGAAAATCAAACACGTACCTCGGGATTGTACAGTAGATCTCGGAGTTTTAAATTTTAAACCAAAAGAGTATACATTTGGCGAATTTTTTTTGTTGTGTTTTTCGTATAGGAATTTAGTCCCGAAAATCAATATTCGACACTTTGTGTCAGAAGTGTATCTGCCACATCTCTGAAGACTCTTATTGAACTTGAAAGTGAAACAATTCGAGTAAATCCAAATTTATTAGTCGTCTGCAATCATGTTGACAGAATATGCAATATATAATTTATAACTTTTATTTTCAAGCGCTTTTTCATTTAAGCAAAAAAAACACACAAGAGGTCAATGACCTTGCAGCTCTACTGATAGGTTTTTGATAGCTAGATCAGCATTCCTGTGAAGTTTCATGAAAATCCGTCAAGTAGTTTCAGAGGAGTAGTCGCTACAAGTTTTCATTATATAACTCTATGTAAACAAAGATGGCCACTGGCGGCCATGTTTAATGTCAATCAAAATAATTTTTGACATGGATCAACATCATGTCATACTGATCATTTTAGAAAAAGTCCCATATCAATATAGTTTTCAAGAAGTAGTCGCTGCAAACATGTATTTTGAAAATCTATTTTTAGCCATGGCGGCCATCTTGAATTTCCGGCAGACATGAAATTTTGCTAGGATCAATCATCAAGAGCAACATCCCTGTGAAGTTTCATGAAAATCCGTCAAGTAGTTACAGAGGAGTAGTGGCTACAAGTTTTTACTAGATAACTCTATGTAAACAAAGATGGCTGCAGACAGCCATGTTTATAATCGAATCAAAACGATTTTCGACAAGGACCAACATTATGTCATGCTGATCATTTTAGAAAAAGTCCCATATCAATATCACTTATAGTTTTCAAGAAGTTGTCGCTACAAACTTGTTTTTTGAAAATCTATTTTTAGCTGTGGTGGCCATCTTGAATTTCTGACCAACCTGAAATGTTGCTAGGATCATTTAGACATCAAGAGCAACATTCCTGTTACGTTTCAAGGAAATCCGTCAAGTAGTTTCAGAGGAGTAGTCGCTACAAGTTTTTACTAAATAACTTTATGTTAACAAAGATGGCCGCTGGCAGCCATGTTTAACATTGAATCAAAACGGTTTTCGACAAGGACCAACATCATGTCATGCTGATCATTTTAGAAAAAGTCCCATATCAATATCACTTAAGAGTTTTCAAGAAGTAGTCGCTACAAACTTGTTTTTTAAAAATCTATTTTTAGATTTGGCAGCCATCTTGGATTTCACATCAACATGCATTTTTGCTAGGATCAAACTAGACTTCACGGGCAACATTACTGTAAAGTTTCATAAAAATCCATTCAGTAGTTTCAGAGGAGTAGTCGCTACAAAAAAAGTTTACGGACAGACAGACGGATGGACGACGGACGACGCACAACGCCATAATGTATCATTTTTATTAAATTCCACTGTTACATGGTTACTAAGTTTATTTAATCAAGGGCATATGCAGATATAGCGTATGTTTAACTTGTCCAAGACATTGAAGAAAATGTGGTAAAAATCCAATATTACATATACTATTAAAGTTAATGCGTAATATTCTTTACACAGATTTCCAGCAGGGTGTATGGGAATATTCCATCCTGTTTGATGTTACTTCACCCTGAGACGAAGGGTGAAATGAAATCAAACAGGTTGGAATATTCCCATACACCGATTTTATCACCAATTATAGTAAACAAAAGTTATTTCGATTCTATTATAATGTGAAATGTTCTGCGATTTGGGCCGGGCGTTCTTTGGTTTGAGGAAAGACTGACGAAACATGAGCTTATATCGAATCAAAGCCTTCTGACATACTTCTTAAATGGTCTGACTGATGAATATCGCAAGTTTAATTTGAATTTTCAAAACAACTAGAAGGCCACAGTCTACATGTGGAGCCCTATTATAAAGGCCCAGATTTTTTATTTGTCCAACATCAATGTCAATCCCAATGGTTGGGGAGTCATGTCTAAGAGGAGACCGGATGTATCCTAAATTTTCGTCGAAAGCAGGTCACAGCAACACAAAATCTTGCACATGATGTTAGATGCGTATAATATAAGGAACATTCTGGTGAAGTCTGGTGAAAATCCTGCGAGGAAGAACCAAGATACGCATGTCGTAGCAGAGACTGTAGGTCGACAGTAGGTCAGTGACCCAAAATTCTGCACATGATGTTAGATGCATATAAGGAATATTCTATGTAGCACATCTTGGCGGAGACCGGACCTACATTTTGTCGAAAGTGGGTCACAGCAACCTGAATTTTTGCACTTGAAGTAAGATGCATAGAAGGAACATTCTGGTGAAAATCCTGCGAGAATGAAGTAAGATACGCATGTTGTAGCGGAGATCGGACGCGACCAATATTTCGTTGAAAGTAAATGACAGCAACCCTAAGTTTGCACATCATGTTAGATGCAAATAAGGAACATTCTGCAAGAAAGAAGCAAGATAAGCATGTCATAACGGAGACTGCAAGTGACCTACATTTTGTTCAAAGTAGGTCACAGCTATCTGACATTTTGCATAGGATGTTAGATGCATATAAGGAACATTCTTGTGAAATTTGGTGAAAATCCTTCAAGAAGCAAGATACGCCTGTTTTAGCGGAGACACACTATGCTTCGACATTTTGTTATGATAAATTAATAGAAACATCGGACATTTTATAGCGAAGTAACCCAGTTTAATTTAATTAACTTAATTAATTAAATATATTAACTAATCTCTGAAAGTATCGAGTAATTAAAATAATCTGCAACACATTAATACTTACAAACTGCAGACGATCCACGCGGAGAGCCGACGAACATCAAAACATCATATATTTTTTAACAACTCATTAATAATCACTCATCATGTATTTAAATCACATTATCCAATCAAGTATGTCACATCGCTTGATCTTATCTAATTAATCCCATCAAGTTTTGTTTGTCGGGACATAATAATGATCAACAATAAAGTCAAGTGATACACAGCTAACGCAATGCGACAACACCGTATCTCTCCCTGATTTGGCTGGTTTATACAACTGTACACACTTGTCCTTGAGGTGTAATATTTCACACCGATAGCGCGTGACTTACATCCTGTGTAGAGAGTCTGGTTATGGTGTATGTGTCAGACGATAAGCAACATGAATCGAGTAAATCAAAGCACCGCGCTTGGGATTTAAATTTCAAGGACAGCGCAAATAATTAAATTATATTGCTACAAGCGGTTGGCGAGTGTCGTAATGTCAATACGGCTTTTGCCGTATCGACATGTTGAACAGTGCGTGCTGGCATCTATTTATTAAAGCAAACTATGCACTCGCCCAAAGAATATTGTTTGGGCCAGCAGAGATCAAATGTCACTCGCCTAGGAGAGGTTTTACTCGCCGCCGGCGAGTGGGCGACCGTCTGTGTCAAGCACTGTTATATTCGATAAGGCAGACAATATTTGGCCATTAGAGCTTAAAACATATAGCCAACAGAAGACAGAGTAGCAGATCTCAGAAACTTTACCTAACATACCCTATTTAATACAGACAGACAAGAATAACGATATATGTTCGCTCCACTTTCGTGGCGAGACATCATAATTATGCAATATGATAATTTCACATATTTTGCACTTTGTATTTACCTGTTTGTTCTGGATTAAATGTGTCAATACATGACTCAACAAGGACAGAGCTTCCTTCCGCAAGGTCAGCCAGTAATAGTGTTGCAGCATTCCCTATGAAGATCACATCCGTGATATCATGAAATGAGACGCCGATGCTTCCAAAGAAACCTGGGCCTGAAGGTTTTACCACTATCTGATGTTGTAGACAATATTATTCAATTAGTCTCGTTGCTGTATTAACATTATTGCGGAATTATTATATCTAACAAAGGCATTGTCTAATAGTCTCTTCATGACAATGGGATCATTCTAATTAACATTATTGAGGAATAATAATATATGACAATGGGATCATTCCAATTAAAATTATTGACACATTATAATTGTATCTAACAAAGGCATTGTCTAATAGTCTCTTGATGACAATGGGATCATTCTAATTAACATTATTGAGGCATGATTATATCTTACAAAGGCAATGTCTTATAGTCGCTTCATGACAATTGGATCATTCTAATCAATATTTTAATAGAATTAAAACCAGAGTCCATTTTTCTTGGCATACCATGCTCATCAGATATTGATTATATTTTCTAGTTGTGCTCATCTATAAGAAGTATGTCTATTCTTGCAAACTGTCTACCTAGCTACACAATATTTTTAGAACAAGTGAAAAGTTACAGAGATATGGAACTATTCTCAACATATATGTACCCCTTATATAAATCTAATACAATTAAATCGAGGTGGAATGCAGTTCAAAATATGTTGTGAGGTTAGATGTGTAAAATGTTTGTGATACATTAGTTTTAATGTTTTTAATTTACAACTGGATGGAAGTTAAATCCATTCCACAAATTTAATGAAGTTATAATTTACCATAGAAGCAGGTAGACTATAATGCATCCATATATGTACGGTATATAAATGTTTGTACACTTGATACTCATATAAAATGTTAACAAGAGGCCCAAGAGGGCCTGTGGACGCTCTACTGGCTAAAACAGCTCTTATAGATTTAGATCGATATAGCTAGATATAGCTCTCTTCTCCTATAGATTTAGCAAAGGAAAATACAATATAGCATTTTTCAACAAATCAAGGGCCATAACTCTGTTATTACTAACAAGATCAAGCTGGTTTTCGAAATTGTCCAAGATTTCATTGATATACTGCGCTTTGCACAACTAGACATCATATGGAGGCTTCCTGCCAAATTTCGTAGAAATCCAACAAGCCGTTTAAGAGGAGTAGTGCCGACAAGAAATTTAAAATAAAAATGTCAAAGGGCAATAACTCAGTCAAAAATCAGCGAACTGGAACAAAAGCGTGATATGCACAACTAGACATATTACCGATGCTTCCTGCCAAGTTTCGTCGAAATTCAACAAGGCATTTAAGATGAGTAGCGCCGACAAGAAATTTTAAAGTAAGTGTCAAGTAATTAAAAAGATAATGAAAAAAAAAAAAAAAAAAAATCAAAAAAAAAATTAAAATCTATCAAAAAAAAATCAAAAAAAAATCAAAAAAATAGAAACAAAAAAAAAAAAAAAAAAAATAGATTTTTTTATTTTTTTTTTATTTGAACAAACTTGATTGTCTAGGCGTTGGCGATCATTTTAAAAGAAAAACTGTTGAAATCTGTCCAGCGGTTCTGGAGAAGATTTTTTAATTTTTCGACCATATATGGTAATTGCAGCCATCTTGGATGTAGCGCAGACCTAATTTTAACAAATCTAAAAAGCATTCATCTAAGGATCATCCATGTGAAGTTTGGTCAAAATTAGCCGAGCGGTTTCTGAGGAGAAGTCGTTTGAAGAAATGTTAACGGACGATGGACGACGGACGAAGGACAACCGACGACGGACGGACGACGGAAGACGGACAACACACCATCCCATAAGCTCTTCTGGCCCATGGCCAGTAGAGCTAAAAGACCAAATCAAATTAAAAATATTTTTTTTTTTTTTTTTTTTTTAAAAACTGTTACGCCCGGGGCGGGTCCAAATTTGACACCAGGGTCACCATTTGAACAAACTTGGTAGAGGACCATAAGCTGATGCTACATGTAATACATGAGAGCTCTGTTCCAGAGAAGAAGAATTTTTTCAGTTTTTCCCTATACAAGCCTTAGTAAAACTGTGACCCCATGGTGGGGCCAAATGTGACCAAACCCCCAGGGTGGGGCCAAATATGACCAATGGGTCACCATTTGAACAAACTTGGTAGAAGACCATAAGCTTATAGCAAATGCAAAATAGTAAACCTCTGGCTCTTGCAGTTTCAGAGAAGAAGATTTTTTCAGTTTTTCCCTGTACATGTCTATGTAAAACATATGACCCTTGGGGCGGGGTCAAATGTGACCCCAGGGTCACCATTTGAACAAACTTGGTAAAGGACCATAAGCTTATAGCAACAGCAAAATATTAAACCTCTGGCTCTTGCAGTTTCAGAGAAGATTTTTTCAGTTTTTTCCTTTACATGTCTATGTAAAACATGTGACCCTTGGGCCGGGGCCAAATGTGACCCCAGGGTCACCATTTGAACAAACTTGGTAAAGGACCATAAGCTTATAGCAACAGCAAAATATTAAACCTCTGGCTCTTGCAGTTTCAGAGAAGAAGATTTTTTTAGTCTTTTCATATTCATGTCTATGTAAAACATGTGACCCTTAAAGGGCGGGGCCAAATGTGATCCCAGGGTCACCATTTGAACAAACTTAGTAGAGGACCATAAGCTGATGCTACATGTAATACATGAGAGCTATGTGCCATGTGGTTCCTGAGAAGATTTTTTTCCCCAGTTTTTCCCTATACAAGCCTATGTAAAACTGTGACCCCCGGGGTGGGGCCAAATGTGACCCCTGGGTCACCATTTGAACAAACTTGGTAGAGGACCACAAGCTTATAGCAAATGCAAAATATTAAACCTCTGGCTCTTGCAGTTTCAGAGAAGAAGATTTTTTAAAGTTTTTCCCTATACATGTCTATGTAAAACATGTGACCCTCGGGCGGGGCCAAATGTGACCCGATGGTCACCATTTGAACAAACTTGGTAAAGGACCATAAGCTTATAGTAAATGCGAAATATCAAACCTCTGGCTGTTGTAGTTTCCGAGAAGAAGATTTTTAAAAAAATATCCTGTATAAGTCTATGTAAAACTGTGACCCCCGGGCGGGGACAAATTTGACCCCAGGGTCACCATTTGAACAAACTTAGTAGAGGACCATAAGCTGAAGCTACATGTAATACATGAGAGCCCTGTGCCTTGTGGTTTTAGAGAAGAAGATTTTTTAAAGTTTTTTCCTATATGTCTATATGAAAAACATGCAAAACCTCAATATACAAACTTTGGACCCCCGGGGCATGGCCATTTTTGACCCCGAGGACTTTATTTGAACAAACTTGATTGTCTAGGCGTTGGCGATCATTTTAAAAGAAAAACTGTTGAAATCTGTCCAGCGGTTCTGGAGAAGATTTTTTAAGGTTTCGACCATATATGGTAATTGCAGCCATCTTGGATGTAGCGCAGACCTAATTTTAACAAATCTAAAAAGCATTCATCTAAGGATCATCCATGTGAAGTTTGGTCAAAATTAGCCGAGCGGTTTCTGAGGAGAAGTCGTTTGAAGAAATGTTAACGGACGATGGACGACGGACGACGGACAACGGACGACGGACGGACGACGGAAGACGGACAACACACCATCCCATAAGCTCTTCTGGCCCTTAGCCAGTAGAGCTAAAAGACCAAATCAAATTAAAAATATATATATTTTTTTTTTAAAAACTGTTACCCCCGGGGCGCGTCCAAATTTGACACCAGGGTCACCATTTGAACAAACTTGGTAGAGGACCATAAGCTGATGCTACATGTAATACATGAGAGCTCTGTGCCATGTGGTTCCAGAGAAGAAGATTTTTTTCAGTTTTTGCCTATACAAGCCTAAGTAAAACTGTAAACCCCAGGGTGGGGCCAAATGTGACCAAACCCCCAGGGTGGGGATGAATATGACCAATGAGTCACCATTTGAACAAACTTGGTAGAAGATCATAAGCTTATAGCAAATGCAAAATATTAAACCTCTTGCAGTTTCAGAGAAGAAGATTTTTTCAGTTTTTCCCTATACATGTCTATGTAAAACATGTGACCCTTGGGGCAGGGTCAAATGTGACCCCAGGGTCACCATTTGAACAAACTTGGTAAAGGGCCATAAGCTTAATAGCAAAATATTAAACCTCTGGCTCTTGCAGTTTCAGAGAAGAAGATTTTTTAAGTTTTTCCCTATACATGTCTATGTAAAACATGTGACCCTTGGGCCGGGGCCAAATGTGACCCCAGGGACACCATTTGAACAAACTTGGTAAAGGACCATAAGCTTATAGCAACAGCAAAATATTAAACCTCTGGCTCTTGCAGTTTCAGAGAAGAAGATTTTTTAAGTTTTTTCCTATACATGTCTATGTAAAACATGTGACCCCCGGGGCGGGGCCAAATGTGACCCCAGAATCACCATTTGAACAAACTTAGTAGAGGACCATAAGCTGATGCTACATGTAATACATGAGAGCTCTGTGCCATGTGGTTCCTGAGAAGAAGATTTTTTCCCTATACAAGCCTATGTAAAACTGTGACCCCGGGGTGGGGCCAAATGTGACCCCTGGGTCACCATTTGAACAAACTTGGTAGAGGACCACAAGCTTATAGCAAATGCAAAATATTAAACCTCCAGCTCTTGCAGTTTCAGAGAAGAAGATTTTTATTTTTTTTTCCTATACATGTCTATGTAAAACATGTGACCCTTGGGGCGGGGCAAAATGTGACCTGAGGGTCACCATTTGAATAAACTTGGTAAAGGACCATAAGCTTATAGTAAATTCAAAATATCAAATCTCTGGCTGTTGTAGTTTCCGAGAAGAAGATTTTTAAAAAAAAAATCCTATATAAGTCTATGTAAAACTGTGACCCCCGGGGCGGGGACCAATTTGACCCCAGGGTCACCATTTGAACAAACTTAGTAGAGGACCATAAGCTGATGCTACATGTAATACATGAGAGCTCTGTGCCTTGTGGTTTGAGAGAAGAAGATTTTTTAAAGTTTTTTTCCTATTTGTCTATATGAAAATCATGCAAAACCTCAAAATACAAATTTTGGACCCCCGGGGTATGGCCATTTTTGACCCCGGGGACTTCATTTGAACAAACTTGATAGTATAGGCATTGGCGATCATTTTAAAAGAAAAACTGTTGAAATCTGTGCAGCGGTTCTGGAGAAGAAGATTTTTTAAGGTTTTAACTATATATGGTAATGGCAGCCATCTTTGATGCAGCGCTGACTTAATTTTAACAAATCTAAAAAGCATTCATCTAAGGATCATCCATGTGAAGTTTGGTCAAAATTAGCTTAGCGGTTTCTGAGGAGAAGTCGTTTGAAGAAAAGTTAACGGACGACGGACGACGGACGGACGACGGACGACGGACGACGGAAGACGGACAACACACCATCCCATAAGCTCTGCTAGCCCTTGGCCAGTAGAGCTAAAAATTGGTACAGGATCCATAAGCTGATAATAAATAACAAGAGGTCAATGACCTTGAAGCTCTACTGATTGATTTTGATTTCAGGAAGTAGTCGCTACAGACTTGTTTTTTGAAAAAATATTTTTAACCGTGGCGGCCATCTTGAATTTCCGGCCGACCTGATATTTTGCTAGGATCAATTAGACATCAATAGCAACATTCCTGTGAAGTTTCATGAAAATCCGTCAAGTGGTTTCAGAGGAGTAGTCGCTACAAGTTTTCATTATATAACTCTATGTAAACAAAGATGGCCGCTGACGGCCATGTTTAACATCAAATCAAAACGATTTTTGACAAGGACCAACATCATGTCATGCTGATCATTTTAGAAAAAGTCTCATATCAATATCACATAGTTTTCAAGAAGTAGTCGCTACAAACTTGTATTTTGAAAATGAATTTTTAGTCGTGGCGGCCATCTTGAATTTCCGGCCGACCTAAAATTTTGCTAGGATCAATTAGACATCAAGAGCAACATTCGTGTGAAGTTTCATGAAAATCCGTCAAGTAGTTTCAGAGAAGTAATCGCCACAAGTTTTCATTATATAATTCTATGTCAACAAAGATGGCCGCTGGCAGCCATGTTTAACGTTGAATCAAAACGATTTTTGACAAAGACCAACATCTTGTCATGCTGATCATTTTAGGAAAAGTCCCATATCAATATCACTTGTAGTTTTCAAGAAATAGTCGCTACAAACTTGTTATTAAAAACCTATTTTTAGATTTGGCGGCCATCTTGGATTTCACATCAACATGAATTTTTGCTAGGATCAGCTAGACTTCATGGGCAACATTTCTGTAAAGTTTCATGAAAATCCATTCAGTAGTTTCAGAGGAGTTGTAGATACAAAAAAAAGTTTACGGACAGACAGACGGACAGACGGACGACGGACGCCGCTCCACGGCATAAGCTCTGCTGATCTCTGATCCGTAGAGCTAAAAACAACTGAAAGACAGAGGGCTAGAATTTTAAGAGAACAAAGTGTTAATTGTGCTTGTGTTGAAGAAAGTAGAACAAAGTAAATGACATAACTGTCATTGGTACTTTTCTAACTCTTACAGCTAGTCAACATACATATTTTTCAAGTCTGTTTTGAACCCATTTATTGTTAAATGTATATTGGTTGGCATAAACAACAATACAATTGTGTTATTGTATGCTTAAGTCCTTGCTTTATTTGTCTATTTAGTGTTATATATCTATTTAATCAGCATGATTTCATTTTATATTGATGATATCATAATGTGTTATGGATGTTTGAACTTTCATGCAAAATTCCCCGTTTTACTGAAATTGACGCGAAAATTCCCCCCTCTGACGGACCCGGACCCATTCCCCCATGGTAGAAAGACAGCCCTGGTCTATGTAAAAACATGCAAAAGAGAGGGGAAAGATACATAGGAATCCGGGAACCGTGCCCTACTCTTATTATCGAATAGATTCCTATGGTTCTTTAATGTTCTCGGAGGATAGACCGATACACGGGATCGCCCGGTTTACGTCCCCATCCGACGGACGAAAGTAGTTTCAGAGGAGTAGTCGCTACAAGTTTTTACTATATAACTCTATGTAAACAAAGATGGCCACTGGCAGCCATGTTTAACGTCGAATCAAAATAATGTTCGACTAAGATCAACATCATGTCATGCTGATCATTTTAGAAAAAGTCCTATATCAATACCACTTATAGTTTTCAAGAAGTAGTCGCTACAAACTTATATTTTAAAAATCTATTTTTAGCTTTGGCGGCCATGTTGTATTTCACATCAACATGAATTTTTGCTAGGATCAACTAGACTTCATGGGCAACATTTCTGTAAAGTTTCATGAATATCCATCCAGTAGTTTCAGAGGAGTAGTCGCTACAAATAAAAGTTTACGGACAGACAGACAGACAAACGGACGGACGGACGGACGGACAGACGGACGACGGACCCCGCAACACGGCATAAGCTCCGCTGATCTCTGATCAGTTGAGCTAATAAAAAACAAGAGGTCAATGACCTTGAAGCTCTACTGATAGATTTTGATAGCTAGGTCAGCATTCCTACTAATATATTTTGATAGCTAGGTCAGCATTCCTGTGAAGTTTCATAAAAACTGTCAGGTAGTTTCAGAGGAGCAGTCGCTACAAGTTCAAGTTTTTACTACATAACTCTAGGTAAACAAAGATGGCCACTGGCAGCCATGTTTAATGTCGAATCAAAATAATTTTCGACAAGGATCAACATCTTGTCATGCTGATCATTTCAGAAAAAGTCCCATATCAATATCACTTATAGTTTTCAAGAAGTAGTCGCTACAAACTTGTTTTTAAAAATCTATGTTTAGCCGTGGTGGCCATCTTGAATTTCCGGCCGACCTGAAATTGTGCTAGGATCAACTAGACATCAAGAGCAACATTCTTGTGAGGTTTCATGAAAATCCGTCTAGTAGTTTCAGAGGAGTAGTCACTACAAATTTTACTATACAAACTCTATGTAAACAAAGATGGCCACTGGTGCCCAGGTTTAATTTTGATTCAAAATAATTTTCGACAAGGATCAACATTATGTCATGCTGATCATTTTAGAAAAAGTCCCATATCAATATCACTCAAAGTTTTCAAGAAGTAGTCGCTACAAACTTTTTTCTAAAATTCTGTTTATAGCCTTGGCGGCCATCTTAATTTCCGGCCGACCTAAACAAATTCTGGGATCAATTAGACATCAGGAGCAACATTCCTGTGAAGTTTCATAAAAAGTTGCCAAGTAGTTTCAGAGGAGTAGTTGCTACAAGTATTTAGTATATAAATCTATGTCAACAAAGATGGCCGCTAGCGGCGATGTTTAAAGTCGCATCGAAATAAATTTCAACAAGGATCAACATCATGTCATGCTGATCATTTTAGAAAATGTCCCATATCAATATCACTTACAGTTTTCAAGAAGTAGTCGCTACAAATTTATTTATTTTAAATCTATTTTGAGCCGTGGCGGCCACTTTGAATTTCCGGCATGCCTGAAATTTTCTAGGATCAACTAGACATCAAGAGCAACATTCCTGTAAAGTTTCATGAACATCCATCAAGTAGTTTCAGAGGAGTAGTCGCTATATGTTTTTACTATATAACTCTATGTAAACAAGGATGGCCACTGGCAGCCATGTTTAAAGTCGATTCAAAATAATGTTCAACTCAGATCAACATCATGTCATGTTGATCATTTTAGAAAAAGTCCCATATCAATATCACTTGTAGTTTTCAAGAAGTAGTCGCTACAATTTTATTTTTAAAGAAATTCTTTTTAGCTGTGGAAGCCATCTTGAATTTCTGGTCGATCTGAAATTTTGCTAGGATCAATTACACATCAAGAGCAACATTCATGTAAAGTTTCATGAAAATCCGCCGGGTAGTTTCAGAGGAGTAGTCGCTAAAAGTTTTTACTATATAACTCTATGTAAACAAAGATGGCCGCTGACAGCCATGTTTAACGTCGAATCAAAACGATTTTTGACAAGGACCAACATCATGTCATGCTGATCATTTTAGAAAAAGTCCCATATCGATATCACTTATAGTTTTCAAGAAGGAGTCGCTACAATTTTATTTTTTAGGAATATATTTTTAGCTGTGGCAGCCATCTTGAATTTCTGGTCGATCTGAAATTTGCTAGGATCAATTTACACATCAAGAGCAACATTCTTAAAAAGTTCCATGAAAATCCGCCAAATAGTTTCAGAGTAGTAGTCGCTACAAGTTTTTACTATGTAACTGTATGTAAACAAAGATGGCCGGTGGCAGCCATGTTTAACGTCGAATCAAAACGATTTTTGGCAACGACCAACATCATGTCATGCTGATCATTTTAGAAAAAGTCCCATATCAATATCACTAATAGTTTTCAAGATGTAGTCGCTACAAACTTGTATTTTAAAAATCTATTTTTAGCTTTGGCGGCCATCTTGGATTTCAAATCAACACGAATTTTTGCTAGGATCAACTAGACTTCATGGGCAACATTTCTGTAAAGTTTCATGAATATCCATCAGTAGTTTCAGAGGAGTAGTGGCTACAAATAAAACTTTACGGACAGACAGACGGACGGATAGACGGACGATTTTCGACAAGTACCAACATCATGTCATGCTGATGATTTTAGAAAAAGTCCCATATCAATATCACTTATAGTTTTCAAGAAGTAGTCGCTATAAACTTGTTTTTTGAAAATCTATTTTTAGCCATGGCGGCCATCTTAAATTTCCGGCCGACCTGAAATTTTATTAGAATCAATTAGACATCAAGAGCAATATTCCTGCGAAGTTTCATGAAAATCCGTCAAGTAGTTTCAGAGAAGTAGTCGCTACAAATTTTCATTATATAACTCTGATTAAACAAAGATGGCCGCTGGCAGCCATGTTTAACGTCGAATCAAAACGATTTTCGACAAGGACCAACGTCATGTTATGTTGATCATTTTAGAAAACGTCCCATATCAATATCACTTATAGTTTTCAAGAAGTAGTCGCTAGAAACTTGTATTTTAAAAATCTATTTTTAGCTTTGGCGGCCATCTTGGATTTCACATCAACATGAATTTTTGCTAGGATCAACTAGACTTCATGGGCAACATTTCTGTAAAGTTTCATGAATATCCATCTAGTAGTTTCAGAGGAGTAGTCGCTACAAATAAAAGTTTACCGACAGACGGACAGACAGACAGACGGACGCCGCACCACGGCATCAGCTCTGCTGATCTCTGATCAGTCGAGCTAACAGGAGAGCAAGAGGGCATGTGGATGCTCTACAAGCTAAAATGGCTCTTATATCAAGGAGTTTCATCATTAAATTCAATACCTTTTTACAAGTTCAAAACACAACAACACCCTCAATTGAAATTTAAACCCACATCTCCATGCTAACAATTTAAAAGAAGATTTTTTAAGTTTTCCATATATGGAAAAGTCTATGTTAAACATGCAAAATCTTTGTAAATAAACTTTAGAAAAATCAACAAAAGAAAAAACGCATCCAAAGTGTAAAATAGCTTCCCAGTGTACAAGAAGTAATTTAAAGATTGTTCTATGGTGGCCATCTTGGATGTCGAGTTAATTTAAATAAATTTGAAAAACATTCACCTAAGGATCATCCATGTGAAGTTTGGTCAAAATTGACCAAGCTGTTTGTGAGAGGAAGATTTTCGAAAATTTCCCTATGTAAGTCTATATAAAACATGTGACCTCTGGGGTGGGGCCAGATCACCATTTGAACAAACTTGATAAAGGACCATAAACTTATAGCAAATGCAAAATATTAAACCTCTGGCTCTTGCAGTTTCAGAGAAGATGATTTTTTAAGTTTTTCCCTATACAAGTCTATGTAAAACATGTGACCCCTGGGATGGGGCAAAATCTGACCCTGGAGTCAGGGTGACCATTTGAACAAACTTGGTAAAGGACCATAAGCTTATAGTAAATGCAAAATATTGAACCTCTGGCTCTTGTAGTTTCAGAAAAGAAGATTTTTTCCCTATATATATAAGTCTATGTAAAATTGTGATCCCCGGGTCACCATTTGAACAAACTTGGTAGAGGACCATAAGCTGATGCTACATGTAATACATGAGAGCTCTGTGCCTTGTGGTTTCAGAGAAGAATATTTTTTAAAAGTTTTTTCCTATGTAAGTCTATGAAAAACATGCAAAATCTCAATATACAAACTTTGGACCCCGAGGGCTAGGGCATTTTTGATCCCGAGGACTTCATTTGAACAAACTTGTTAGTCTAGCGGTTGGCGGTCATTTTAAAAGAAAAACTGTCGAAATCTGTCTGGCGGTTCTTGAGAAGAAGATTTTTTAAGGTTTCGACCATATGTGTTAGGCCTAAAAAAACAATATGTGTGTTTCCGGTTTCCCGACCGACCCTACTTTTTCACCGCCAACCCTCAATATTTTTAGCGAGATAATAAAAAAACAACAACATTTTTTTTGATAATTTTATTAGCCAGAGTTGTTAAGCATCTAATCTGGATCCAAAATGTTTGCAAAGGTTATCAAGAAGTTGCCTTAGTACAAAAATGGCATAATATTTGCGAACAATATATATGAAAAAAATATCCAAAAAAACAACTTTTTCCTACCTACCTACCCGAACTTTTTGACAGGGTGAAACCAAAAACACACATATTTTTTGTTTAGGCCTTAATGGCGGCCATCTTGGATGATGTGTTGACCTAATTTTAACAAATCTAAAAAGCATTCATCTCAGGATCATCTATTTAACGTCATGTCATGCTGATTATTTTAGAAAAAGTCCCATATCAATATCACTTAGAGTTTTCAAGAATTAGTCGCTACAAACTTGTATTTTAAAAATCTATTTTTAGCTTTGGCGGCCATCTTGGATTTCACATCAACATGAATTTTTGCTAGGATCAACTAGACTTCATGGGCAACATTTCTGTAAAGTTTCATGAATATCCATCCAGTAGTTACAGAGGAGTAGTCGCTACAAATAAAAGTTTACGGACAGACGGACAGACAGACGGACGTACACAAAATCAGGCTTTGTGTGACTCAAAACTTGTATGTCGGTTTTTTGTGTGTACGTTCGTATCTTGTGTGACTGTTTTTTACATTTTGTGTGTCGTTTTTACCATTTCGACACATTTTAGTCACACAAGCTCCCTTCCCCTTGTGTGACTGCACTTTTTTTATTGCTTTAAATGAAGAATTAGGCTATTTCCTGCGCATAGAGACATACTTGCTTGTGTGTCAGTTACACAAGAAAAAAAAGCCACACAAGTATACTTTATACACAAAAAAAGACACACAAGGCCCTCCTGTAAACTCGGATGGGCGGACGGACGGACGGACGCTGCACCACAGCATAAACTCTGCTGATCTCTGATCAGTCGAGCTAAAAAGCATTCATCTAAGGATCACCCATGTGAAGTTTGGTCAAAATTAACCAAGTGGTTTCTGAGGAGAAGTCGTTTGAAGAATAGTTAACGACGACGACGGACGGACGGATGATGGACGGACGACGGACGAAGAGTGATCCCAATAGATCACCTGAGCCGACGTTTTTAGAAAGTTACTTTCCACTGTTTTTTTGTATGTTATATGTTAAAATCATTGATTGCTAAATTCAATACCTGATTGATATTATGCCTAAAGCATAAATTTTAATGAAAGTTTTCTTTAAAAACATTCCCTTAGATAAAATCATGCTCTTTTACCCCCAGTTTTGACAATCTCGTACTTCTTTTTACCAAAATCAGCAGGCCTAGGACTTTTCCCAATTTGCTGACTGGGGCTAGAACCACTTACGTTCTTCAAGCAGCTGTCATAATCGTATGTAGTTCATATGTAAATATATATGTAGTTCAATATAAATAAATAAAATCTATGGGTGGATGTATTTTTGCCATCTTAATTTCTATAGGTGGTCTTGCAAACTCAGTTTTGCATCTATGGGTGGGTAGTCAATTTCAAAAGTTCCTTCCTGGGGTCCCATGTATGTTTTAATGGAATAGCCCTTAGAAGAGGATGTTTCTATACATTTTTTAAAACAACAAAACAAGATAATGTTATAATTACCCTTTTCACATCTTTCATAAAGGGCTGAGCCAGAAATTCACCAATTTCCTTTGCAACAATATTCAAATGTGTGTTTTCGTCCAAGTCTACAATGGATATCTTCCTATCGAGGCTTACGCATCTCCTCTTGGGTTTGTACATAAATGCAAGAGTCTCTGCAAATAATAGCACAGTATACTGAACCAAAGTTATAACACAACATTATTGTTTTTTGCCTATATAGCTTCTGTGTGGACACTTATTCCAATATGACATGAAAACAAGTACAGTCGCTTATGGCTATTTCATTTCTATGCATGGTCTCTAAATCATAATGATCACTTCTAAGCCATGTCCTATTCAAGAAAACTGCTTTTATGCATGATCCAATTTGATTTTTGTTTATAAAACACATCAATAACATAATACTAGAGGTTATTTTTAGCAAAAACAGATGTCTCCACCACTGGGGAAAAGGCCATAAATCAGCCAAAAATCATTCGACTGGAACATGACCACGATATGAGTAACTAGGCTTGGTACTGATCATCACCACTAGGGGTTTAGAAGAACTAGTCTGGACAAAGTTTGTGTATTAAAACCTTTAAAGGACCACAACTCTGCCAAAAAGCATTAAACCGAACATGACAGCGATATGCACAACCAAGTTTCTTTGAAATCCAACCAGTTGCTAAAGAAAACGAGTCCGGACAAAATGGGCACAATTCCGCCAAATATCATTCAATTGGAAAACGACAACGATATGTACAGCTAGGCTTGGTACTGCAAAGTAGGCCTGTAATGATACTCGAATATTCGGTATATTGAGTATTTTTCTTGAACGAATATGTATTCATATTCGCCACCTGCTGAACCCAATATGTACAATATATCCATGCAGTCAAATCAAAATTTGTCAGAAGCCAAAATGATCGATTTGTTTAGTATTTAATGTTTAAATTCGAAGCAAAAATATCATCGCAACTCCGGAAATGCAAACAACGCACACGTTTATTTTGCGGCGTCCAATCCGTAAACCTGGTAGAAACTTATCGTCAACGACGGCAAGTATTTAATTATTTATCAAACCTAAAACTGTTGTAATGTCTGCTTTATTAAAATCACTATGTCTGCCATATGTTTTGCAAACAGCTAGCTGCAGTCTTTATTTGATTTCTATAAAATTCTAGTTATGACCTGCAAGAGCCGTAGTATAAACAGTCACTACATCCGCTTTTGTCTGCTTATGAGAAATGGCTATGGAGGCAAAGCGAGTTAGTTTGGGTATTGTAGACCCTCCAGCCAAATATACGTCCGTCTGGAAACATTTTCGATATACCAAATATCAGAAAGGGGATAAGCCTCCAAAAGCAGACGAAAACTTTACTGTGTAAACTTTATACGCTAACTATGTTTTAGTTATGCATTTTATGCTCAATAAGGGCTCGACATTATTCAAGTTACTAATTTAAGTTTCACCCTCTAAAAGCACACCTACTTGTTCAGATATTAAACAAATAAAACCCCTCTGTTTGGTAATTTAAAGCTTATGACATAGTAGTGCACTTCAACTTAAAATAATAAGTAATTCTAGATCTGTAATTTACTTATTTAATTTACTTATTAAGTTGATGAATATATTTAGTTTAATAGTTTGATTAAAAAATGCACTGTTGTAGCATGTTTCTGTCAGTTCGTACACAAGACACTTAACGGTAATGGTTTACTGATGTGAATTTTGTATTTGTGAATATTTATTCGTAACCCCATATTTGTATATACGTGATATTATCGTATTCGTCAGGAAGTTCCTTACCGTATTACTGCCAAGTTTCATTGAAATCCAGCCAGGGGTCCGTGAGAACTAGTCCGAACAAAGTTTCTGGACAAGAGGCCATAACTTGGATGGGGACGGGACCCCTGGGGCCCGATGCTGGTTGGATGGTTGTATCCTCTATTTAAAACATGTGAATATTGGGGGTGGACCAAATTAGACCACAAGGTCTCGATATGAACAAACTTGATAGAGGGTCATACGCCTATGGTACATGCAAAATTATTAGACCTCTAGCCATGCAGTTTCAGAGAAGACGATTTTTTAAAGATCTTTATTTCTTGAATTCGCTTCTATCGATTATAAATTCACTTCTATGTCTGGTGGGGGATTGAAACATATCTTCTATAGGTGGTGAAAGTGCACCCCAACCCCCATTTTAAAGGTCTTCACATACTGAAAATATAAGCCAAATATTAAGGCCATCCCTTCATAAGCCTAATATTAAGGCCATCCCTTCATAAGCCTAATATTAAGGCCATCCCTTCATAATCCTAATATTAAGGCCATCCCTTCATAAGCCTAATATTAAGGCCATCCCTTCATAAGCCTAATATTAAGGCCATCCCTTAAAGGTTTGAACAATTATAGGGGCTTGTAAAAACTTTATAAGCTAAAGTTTTTCTGTATTGTTCATTTGTTACCTTCTTTTTAATGCGAAGCAGATAATTCCATACAGTTACATGTTGTATGAAAGTAAACACAAAATCGTTATCATAACAGTTGAGGGGATCTATAATGTCAATTATGCTTGTCTGTATCAACGACATATACTAAACCAAATTGCTAAGTATCAACCTAAGAATATTTCAATAATATTCTCATTTTTTTGTGTATTTTGAGCTTGATTAAAGATACGGTTAAACTGCAAAATAACGAGTGTAAATTGTCTGCTCTGATTGCATGAACATATTTCAAAAACTTTTAAGTCAATGTGTTTTCTTAGAAATAAGTTATAACACTTATACAACTGGGTATATAGGATTTTATTAAGTACTTCGAATTAGTGAAGCTTTCGATGTTCCTAATTCTAAAATATGCCAGTTAAAATTATTTTGACATCATGTTTTACTAGCATTACCACTACAAATGCGTTTGCAAAAGAAATTTTCGAAATATTTAATGTTAACGCTGAATTACAGTTCCTTGAATTTCAAACAATATTCAATGTAAAGGGAGGTAATTTAAGATTATCCATATTTCATTTTTATATAGACTGAAAATCTGCGATAAATGGGTCAAATTTTTATGTTTTTTTTCTATTACAGTCCATTCTCAGTAACTCAAACTCGCTTACCTCGAATTTCCGCTTAAGTCGAATTTTTGTCAGGGTCCCGATTTTATTCCTTCTTTTTTCATGCAATCTGACTCATTTTAAGTCAAATTTCGACAGGTCGAATTATTCGCTAATTCGAACTATATTACTGGTCCCAAACAGGAATCTATACAGTAATTTACACTCGCTAATTCGAAGTTCAACTGAAGTGCCGAATGCAAGTTTGATCAAACACAACACAAGTTGCACTGAATTATTTGTGAAGCAAACAAAAGGTGATAATTACTGAGATGATTTGACCTGTGACACAAATAATTAAATCATTGTGACATGTTTGTTAATTTATGTTCTTGTCTCTGATTTTCATGGTAAATTAAGGTTTGTTATCGAGGAAGTTTTTTACGATAATTGGAAACAAAGGCCATCACGTGGGTTAAATTAATCATAAGAATAATATTAATTCGAAATAGACGAAATGTATAATTTGTGAAAATATTTTGTCATTGTTTTTATGTCTTTCTATGTTTTTAATAAAATATGAAATCATAAATATTTTGCTGATTTATTTAATTACCAGAACGTTTTCTTACACGGCTTTAACATGCTATGCCCGAATATACAAAGTGACAAAACGAAAGTAGCATGCTGCAATACAGGTCTCAAATTTGAGCGTGGTAATAACAATCAGTAAATTATGTAATTGCATTTTCCTTTTTGATCTGAATGAAATTATAACAGTAAAGAAACATATTCATACACATATATGAAGGAAGAAAACATGTATTCCATTAAAAGTCGGCTAATATCGGTAATATATATGTATAGTGTAAAACTAGTGGGTGGGGTAATAAAATTAAAGACAAGTCTGCCAATATCGTTTAATTCGAACTTCGGATAACTCGTACTTTTCTCCCGGTCCCTTGAAATTCGAGATACTGAGTGTGGACTGTATTTCATAACAATTTTAAGAATTTTATATCTTTAAGCGACCTTTGACTCATGTTATGTGTTTTATCAGTACATTTCATGTTTTCATATAAAGGGAGGGTAACTCTCAAAAGATGTAACAATTTAAACAAAAAATAAATGTTTTACAAACTATGGGTCAAAAAAAATAATAATATCATATATCTGTTCTAAAATATATTTAAAATAAGAAAATTCGTTAAGATACAAAAGTTGATACTTAGCAATTTTGTTCAGTGTATAGCAGTTAGACAAGCAACATAGAAGGAAGCACGAGAAGTGCTGGTGACAGTAAGCTGTGCCATTCAAAGTGACCACCTAAGCACAGTATGGAAGATCGTAAATTATATACGAGGCTGCTACCTACACACTGTAATTTGCATGTGTATGATAAACATAACAATATATGCAGCTTGAAGAAGTTTACTTTGGGTAAAATGAGCTCCTGTTACAGACCCAGTTGCGTTCAAGTACCCCAAAAATGCATTCCTTTTGCGTTTCGTTTGAGTTTCATTTGCGTTTCATTTCCGATCCATTTGCGCTCCGTTTGCATTTTTTTTTTAAATGCGTTTATAAACGAAATTATGCCTTCATTTAAATGCACGAAACGAACGCAACAGAATGTCTGTTTAAATGCAGATATGGAGAAAATGCTTTTACATTCGTTCGTTTAGCGTTTACCAATCGCAACATCTCTCAAGATTAAATTACGCATGATATCTAGCCATGCTATTTTTATCATGAGTCGTCGACTTATGATTATGTGATCATATTCAAGAATGGGTCTTTTTGTTGACTACTTCGTGGTGCATAATTATGATGAATATTCTGTTTTCTTCCGGGTTTATGTTAGTTTCATCAAAAATGTGACATACCTAACACTATAATTTATAATGATATACCAGGTGTTTTTTTATCAACATTATTTTAGTTTTAAATTGAACTGATTAAAGTTTGTGCTAAAAAACAAATAAAATATTTCCCAATTTGAATCAGTAACAAGAGGCCAAAGAGGGCCTGTATCGCTCTACTGGCTATATGGAGTCTTTGATGGAGAACTCGATAACAACATGCGCAACTAGGCTTGGTACTGATCATTCCTGCCAAGTTTCACTTAAATCCAGCCAGGGGTTCAGGAACAAGAGGCCCAAAAAGGCCTGTGGATGCTCTACTGGCTCAAGATAAAGTTTATATATAAGGGGCCACAAGTCTTTAACAAAACATTCGACCGGAACATGGTGATGATATACGCAACTAGGCTCGGTACTGATCATCCCTGCAAAGTTTCGTTGAAATCAAGCCAGTGGTTCAGGAGAACTAGTCTAGACAAAGTTAGTGTATTAAAACCTTTAAGGGCTCATAACTCTGCCAAAATTCATTCAATCAGAATGGCAATGACAGGTGCAACTAGGCTTAGTACTGATCATCCCCGCCAAAAATCGCTAAAATCTGGCAAAGAGTTCAGAAGAGACTAATCTGGACAAAGTTGTGTATTAAAACATTTAAAGGGCAATAACTCTGCCAAAAATCATTCAACCAAAATATGGCGATGATATGCACAAATAGGCTTGATACTGATCATCCTTGTCAAGTTTCGTCTATATCCAGCTACGGGTTCAGGAGAAGTAGCCCGGAAAATATTTGTGGTATCAAAATCCTTTAAAGGGCCATCACTCTGCCAAATATCTGTAAACCGGAACGCGACGATGACATGCACAACTAGGCTTGGTGCTGATCATCCCTGCAAAGTTTCATTGAAATCTGGCGAGGGGTTCAGGAGAAGTAGATCAGACAAATTTGTGTATTAAAACCTTTAAAGGGCCATAATTATGCCAAAAATCATTCAACCGGAACACGGCAATGATTTGCATAACTAGACATGGAATTGATCATCCTAAAAAGTTTCGTTTAATATGGCCAGGGGTTCAGTAGAACTAGTCAGAACAAAGTTTGTGTGTATTCAGGGTTCTCAATAAAAACCGGCCGCCGGCCGAAATGACCGCTTCAAATGGCATTTGGGCCGGTTCAAAATCGTTCAAAAAAAAAGAATTTAAAAAAAAAATTAAACAAGAGGTCAATGACCTTGAAGCTCTACTGATTGATTTTGATTTCAGGAAGTAGTCGCTACAAACTTGTTTTTTGAAAGATTATTTTTAGCCGTGGCCGCCATCTTGAATTTTCGGCCGACCTGATATTTTGCTAGGATCAATAAGACATCAAGAGCAACATTCCTGTGAAGTTTCATGAAAATCCGTCCAGTAGTTTCAGAGGAGTAGTCGCTACAAGTTGTCATTATATAACTCTATGTAAAAAAAGATGGCCGCTGACAGCCATGTTTAACATCGAATTAAAACAATTTTTGACAAGGACCAACATCATGTCATGCTGATTATTTTCGAAAAAGTCCCATATCAATATCACTTATAGTTTTTAAGAAGTAGTCGCTACAAACTTGTATTTTAAAAATCTATTTTTAGCCATGGTGGCCATCTTGAATTTCCGGCTGACCTGAAATTTTGCTAGGATCAACAAGACATCAAGAGCAACATTCCTGTTAAGTTTCATGAAAATCCGTCAAATAGTTTTAGAGTAGTAATCGCTACAAATTTTCATTATATAACTCTATGTAAACAAAGATGGCCACTGGCAGTCATGTTTAACGTCGAATCAAACCGATTTTCGACAAGGACCAACATCATGCCATGCTGATCATTTTAGAAAAAGTCCTATATCAATATCACTTATAGTTTTCAAGAAGTAGTCGCTACAAACTTGTATTTTGAAAACTTGTTTTTAGCCGTGGCGGCCATCTTGAATTTTCGGCCGACCTGAAATCTTGCTAGGATCAATTAGTCATTAGGAGCAACATTCCTGTAAAGTTTCATGAAAATTCGCAAAGTGGTTTCAGAGGAGTAGTCGCTACAAGTTTTTACTATATAACTCTATGTAAACAAAGATGGCCGCTGGCAGCCATGTTTAACGTCGAATCAAACCGATTTTCGATAAGGACCAACATCATGTCATGCTGATCATTTTAGAAAAAGTCCCATATCAATATCACTTATAGTTTTCAAGAAGTAGTCGCTACAAACTTGTTTTTTAAAAACCTATTTTTAGATTTGGCGGCCATCTTGGATTTCACATCAACATGAATTTTTGCTAGGATCAACTAGACTTCATGGGCAACATTTCTGTAAAGTTTCATGAAAATCCATTCAGTAGTTTCAGAGAAGTAGTCGCTACAAAAAAAAGTTTACGGACAGACGGACAGACAGACGGACGGACAGATGGACAGACGGATGATGGACGCCGCACCACGGCATAAGCTCTGCTGATCTCTGATCAGTCGAGCTAAAAATAAAATAAAAAAAATAAAAAATTTCAAAAAATTCAAAAAAAAAATCAAAAAAAAATCAAAAATAAATAAATGAAAAAAAAAAAATCAAAAAAAAAACAAAATTCAAAAAAATTCAAAAAAAAATTTCGCGACACGTTCCCTTGTTGTGGTGAGCAATTGTGCGAAATTATTTGAAAATCCATCCATTATTGTCAGAGTTATGAAGCGGACACGAATGTATAGACAAACGGATTTTGAACTTTGATCTCTAAGTGCTTGACCTCGGAGCCACGGACCTGGATTTTGTGCGCGACACGTTGCCTTGTTGTGGTGAGCAATTGTGCGAAGTTATTTGAAAATCCATCCATTATTGTCAGAGTTATGAAGCGGACACGAGTGTATAGACGAACGGACAGACAGTGCGATTACTATATGCCACCCTCCGGTGGCATAAATATAGATCGTACAACGTTTATTCTGCGTTCGTTCTGTGTTCATTTTCCGTTCGTTCTGCATTCATTTAGGGGTACTTGCACGCAACTGGGTCTGTACAACAGTCAACTAATTTTAACAGTTATCACATCATGTCTTTGCTAGGTTAGTTAATCTTGCGGGTAGTAATAAACATACTATCCTAGTTTTTTAAACTCAAACATCGAATTATGTTCAGCATAATCAAATAAGGTGTTTTACTTACTTTATTATTCATGTTTCGAGCTTTTTAATTTCTCTCAAACTTTCTGAACAGCCCTTTAACTATATATATATATATATATTACAAATCATGTGTACGTTTATTCTGCGTTCGTTCTGTGTTCATTTTCCGTTCGTTCTGTATTCATTTGGGTCTGTACAACAGTCAACTAATTTTAACATTGATCACTTATGTCTTTGCTAGGTTAGTTAATCTTGCGGGTAGTAATAAACATACTATCCTAATTTTTTAAACTCAAACATCGAATTATGTTCAGCATAATCAATAGAAATTGTTATTGTCCATGGGACAAAACTGTATGGTTCGCCCACTTGCCCGAACAGACATAATTGACGACTCTAGGTTTAACCGTTCTCTACTGATCTGAGATCGTTTGATATTCAATATCCCTGTGACTGTATCTTCTATCTGTATCAGTAATATCTACTGGTCATGACCAACCATCCTTCCAAGTTTAAGGACCCTAGGTCCAACCATTCTCTAGTTATTGATCGGACATTTTGTTATTGATCGGGGATCATTTTGATAGTCAAGGTCACCGTGACCTTGACCTTTGACCAAGTGACCCCAAATCAATAGGGGTCATCTACTGGTCATGACCAACCATCCTTCCAAGTTTGAGGACCCTAGGTCCAACCATTGTCTAGTTATTGATTGGACATCGTTTTAATAGTCAAGGTCACCGCAACCTTGACCTTTGACCTAGTGACCCCAGCCGTCTACCTTCATCTAACAGCAGCATACCTTTATCTACCAGCAGCATATCTTCATCTACCAGCAATCTACATTCATATACCAACAGCATATCTTCATCTACCAGCAGCATAACTTCATTTACCAGCAGTCTACCTTCATCTACCAGCAGCATATCTTAATCTACCAGCAGTCTACCTTCATCTACCAGCAGCATATCTTCATCCACCAGCAGTCTACCTTCATCTACCAGCAGCATATCTTCATCTACCAGCAGTCTACCTTCCTCTACCAGCAGCATATCTTCATCTACCAGCAGCATACTTTTATCTACCAGCAGTCTACGTTTATCTACCAGCAGCATACCTACATCTACCAGCAGCATATCTTCATCTACCAGCAGCATATATTCATCTACCAGCAACTTATCTTCATATACCAGCAGTCTACCTTCATCTACCAGCAGCATATATTCATCTACCAGCAGTCTACCTTCATCTACCAGCAGCATAATTATATTCATCTACCAGCAGTCTACCTTCATCTACCAGCATCATATCCGAATTTACCAGCAGTCTACATTTATCTACCAGTAGCATATCTTCATCTACCAGCGGTCTACCTTCATCTACCAGCAGCATATCTTCATCTACCAGTAGTCTACCTTCATCTACCAGCAGCGTATCTTCATTTCCCAGCAGCATATCGTCATCTACCAGCAGCATATTTTCATCTACCAGCAGTCTACCTTCATCTACCAGCAGCATATCTTCATTTACCAGCAGTCTACCTTCATCTACCAGCAGCATATCTTCATCTACCAGCAGCATATATTCATCTACCAGCAACTTATCTTCATCTACTAGCAGTCTACCTTCATCTACCAGCAGCATATATTCATCTACCAGCAGTCTACCTTCATCTACCAGCAGCATATATTCATCTACCAGCAGTCTACCTTCATCTACCAGCATCATATCCTAATTTACCAGCAGTCAACATTTATCTACCAGTAGCATATCTTCATCTACCAGCCTTCATCTACCAGCAGCATATCTTCATTACCAGCAGCATCTCTTCAGCTACCAGCAGCATATCTTCATCTACCAGCAGTCTACCTTCATCTACCAACAGCATATATTCATCTACCAGCAGTCTACCTTCATCTACCAGCCGCATATCTTCATCTACTAGTAGTCTACCTTCATCTACCAGCAGCATATCTTCATTTCCCAGCAGCATATCTTCATCTACCAGCAGCATATCTTCATTTACCAGCAGTCTACCTTCATCTTCCAGCAGCATATCTTCATTACCAGCAGTATACCTTCATCTACCAGCAGTCTACCTTCGTCTACCATCAGCATATCTTCATCTACCAGCAGTCTACCTTTATCTACCAGCAGCATACCTACATCTACCAGCAGCATATTTTCATCTACCAGCAGTTTACTTTCATCTACCAGCAGCATCTCTTCAGCTACCAGCAGCATATCTTCATCTACCAGCAGTCTACCTTCATCTACCAGCAGCATATATTCATCTACCAGCAGCATATCTTCATCTACCAGCAGTCCACCTTCATCTACCGGCAGCATATATTCAACTACCAGCAGTCTATCTCCAAAAACTAACCGTAAAATGCAAGCGGAATTAAAATTTAATACTTTGTGCACAATCAAATCATCAAATATTAACAAACAATTGAGTTGTAAGGGTTGACGCTATGCAAGATTTGCGTGTTACGGCAAAATACGGAATTGTGCACTCGCTCGGTATTTATCTTTTAAATCGTGATTCTAAAGAAAGTGTCAAAATTACTCAGATTGGCTACAAAATAAAAGATACTAATAGTAGATGACTGGTCTAGCAATACAAAAAAATAAAGATGTCGATTTAAGCCAAATATTGACAAAAAACGTAGCCTAGCCCTATGGCAGCTTAAATTCGTTGTTTTGGGGTGGGTGTGGGGTGAACTTTTCTTAATAATCTTTTTAATTATTACGCTATTTTCAAAAACTAACCGTTAAATGCAAGCGGAATTAATATTTAATACTTCGTACAAAATTAAATTGTCGAATATTTACACCGAATTGAGTTATACGGGTTGACGCTATGGAAGATTTGCGTTTTACGGCAAAATACCGAAATGTGCACTCGCTCGGTATTTATCTTTTAAATCGTGGCTTTAAAGACAGTGTCAAAATTTCTCAGATTGGTTACAAAATGAAAGATACTAATAGTAGATGACTGGTCTAGCAATAAAAAAAGGAAAGATGTCGATTTAAGCCAAATATTGACAAAAAATGTAGCCCTGTGGCAGCGTAAATTCGTAATTTAAGAGGGGTGGTAGTTGAACTTTTTTTAATAGCATCCATAGTTATTGCGATATTTTCAAAAACTAAGCTTTAAATGAAAGCTGAATAATAGTTTCATAATTTGGGTATAGTTGTAACAACGAATATTAACTGCACATAGGGTTATAAGCGCTGACGCCATTCACGGTCGACGATTTTAGGCGTAGTTTATTATTTTTGAGTGGGTGTGTGGTAAACTTTTCTTAATAACGTTTTTATTTATTATGCTATTTTCAAAAACTAACCGTTACATGCAAGCTGAATAATAGTTTTATAATTGGGGCATAGTTGTAGCATCGAATATTAACTGCACATAGGGTTGTAAACGCTGACGCCATTTACGGTCGACGATTTTATGCGTAGTTTATTATTTTTGAGTGGGTGTGGGGTGAACTTTTCTTAATAAGATTTTTATTTATTACGCTATTTTCAAAAACTAACAGTTAAATGCAAGCAGAATTAATATTTAATACTTCGTGCAAAATTAAATCATCGAATATTTACAAACAATTGAGATATACGGGTTGACGCTATGGAAGATTTTCGTTTTACGGCAAAATACCGAAATGTGCACTCGCTCGGTATTTATCTTTTAAAACGTGGCTCTAAAGACAGTGTCAAAATTTCTCAGATTGATTACAAAATGAAAGATACTAATAGTAGATGACTGGTCTAGCAATAAAAAAAGGAAAGATGTCGATTTAAGCCAAATATTGACAAAAAACGTAGCCCTGTGGCAGCGTAAATTCGTAATTTTAGAGGGGTTGTAGTTGATCTTTTTTTAATAGCATCCATATTTATTGTGATATTTTCGAAAACTAACCTTTAAATGAAAGCTGAATAATAGTTTTATAATTTGGGTATAGTTGTAACAACGATTATTAACTTCACAAAGGGTTATAAGCGCTGACGCCATTCACGGTCGACGATTTTAGGCGTAGTTTCTTATTTTTGAGTGGGTGTGTGGTAAACTTTTCTTAATAAAGTTTTTATTTATTATGCTATTTTCAAAAACTAACCGTTACCTGCAAGCCGAATTATAGTTTTATAATTTGGGCATAGTTGTAGCATCGAATATTAACAGCACATAGGGTTGTAAGCGCTGACGCCATTCACGGTGGACGATTTTAGGCTTAGTTTCTTATTTTTGAGTGGGTGTGGGGTAAACTTTTCTTAATAAGATTTTTATTTATTACGCTATTTTCAAAAACTAACAGTTAAATGCAAGCGGAATTAATATTTAATACTTCGTGCAAAATTAAATCATCGAATATTTACAAACAATTGAGATATAAGGGTTGACGCTATTGAAGATTTGCGTTTTACGGCAAAATACCGAAATGTGCACTCGCTCGGTATTTATCTTTTAAATCGTGGCTCTAAAGAAAGTGTCAAAATTACTCAGATTGGCTACAAAATGAAAGATACTAATAGTAGATGACTGGTCTAGCAATAATAAAAGGAAAGATGTCGATTTAAGCCAAATATTGACAATAAATGTAGCCCTGTGGCAGCGTAAATTCGTAATTTTAGAGGGGTGGTAGTTGAACTTTTTTTAATAGCATCCATAGTTATTGCGATATTTTCGAAAACTAACCTTTAAATGAAAGCTGAATAATAGTTTTATAATTTGGGTATAGTTGTAACAACGAATATTAACTGCACATAGGGTTATAAGCGCTGACGCCATTCACGGTCGACGATTTTAGGCGTAGTTCCTTATTTTTGAGTGGGTGTGTGGTAAACTTTTCTTAATAACGTTTTTATTTATTATGCTATTTTCAAAAACTAACCGTTACATGCAAGCCGAATAATAGTTTTATAATTTGGGCATAGTTGTAGCATCGAATATTAATAGCACATAGGGTTGTCAGCGCTGACGCCATTCACGGTCGACGATTTTATGCGTAGTTTCTTATTTTTGAGTGGGTGTGGGATAAACTTTTCTTAATAAGATTTTTATTTATTACGCTATTTTCGAAAACTAACAGTTAAATGCAAGCGGAATTAATATTTAATACTTCGTGCAAAATTAAATCATCGAATATTTACAAACAATTGAGATATACGGGTTGACGCTATGGAAGATTTGCGTTCTACGGCAAAATCCCGAAATGTGCACTCGCTCGGTATTTATCTTTTAAATCGTGGCTCTAAAGAAAGTGTCAAAATTACTCAGATTGGCTACAAAATGAAAGATACTAATAGTAGATGACTGGTCTTGCAATAAAAAAAGGAAAGATGTCGATTTAAGCCAAATATTGACAATAAATGTAGCCCTGTGGCAGCGTAAATTCGTAATTTTAGAGGGGTGGTAGTTGAACTTTTTTTAATTGCATCCATAGTTATTGCGATATTTTCGAAAACTAACCTTTAAATGAAAGCTGAATAATAGATTTATAATTTGGGTATAGTTGTAGCATCGAATATTAACTGCACATAGGGTTGTAAACGCTGACGCCATTTACGGTCGACGATTTTATGCGTAGTTTATTATTTTTGAGTGGGTGTGGGGTGAACTTTTCTTAATAAGATTTTTATTTATTACGCTATTTTCAAAAACTAACAGTTAAATGCAAGCAGAATTAATATTTAATACTTCGTGCAAAATTAAATCATCGAATATTTACAAACAATTGAGATATACGGGTTGACGCTATGGAAGATTTTCGTTTTACGGCAAAATACCGAAATGTGCACTCGCTCGGTATTTATCTTTTAAAACGTGGCTCTAAAGACAGTGTCAAAATTTCTCAGATTGATTACAAAATGAAAGATACTAATAGTAGATGACTGGTCTAGCAATAAAAAAAGGAAAGATGTCGATTTAAGCCAAATATTGACAAAAAACGTAGCCCTGTGGCAGCGTAAATTCGTAATTTTAGAGGGGTTGTAGTTGATCTTTTTTTAATAGCATCCATATTTATTGTGATATTTTCGAAAACTAACCTTTAAATGAAAGCTGAATAATAGTTTTATAATTTGGGTATAGTTGTAACAACGATTATTAACTTCACAAAGGGTTATAAGCGCTGACGCCATTCACGGTCGACGATTTTAGGCGTAGTTTCTTATTTTTGAGTGGGTGTGTGGTAAACTTTTCTTAATAAAGTTTTTATTTATTATGCTATTTTCAAAAACTAACCGTTACCTGCAAGCCGAATTATAGTTTTATAATTTGGGCATAGTTGTAGCATCGAATATTAACAGCACATAGGGTTGTAAGCGCTGACGCCATTCACGGTCGACGATTTTAGGCTTAGTTTCTTATTTTTGAGTGGGTGTGGGGTAAACTTTTCTTAATAAGATTTTTATTTATTACGCTATTTTCAAAAACTAACAGTTAAATGCAAGCGGAATTAATATTTAATACTTCGTGCAAAATTAAATCATCGAATATTTACAAACAATTGAGATATAAGGGTTGACGCTATTGAAGATTTGCGTTTTACGGCAAAATACCGAAATGTGCACTCGCTCGGTATTTATCTTTTAAATCGTGGCTCTAAAGAAAGTGTCAAAATTACTCAGATTGGCTACAAAATGAAAGATACTAATAGTAGATGACTGGTCTAGCAATAATAAAAGGAAAGATGTCGATTTAAGCCAAATATTGACAATAAATGTAGCCCTGTGGCAGCGTAAATTCGTAATTTTAGAGGGGTGGTAGTTGAACTTTTTTTAATAGCATCCATAGTTATTGCGATATTTTCGAAAACTAACCTTTAAATGAAAGCTGAATAATAGTTTTATAATTTGGGTATAGTTGTAACAACGAATATTAACTGCACATAGGGTTATAAGCGCTGACGCCATTCACGGTCGACGATTTTAGGCGTAGTTCCTTATTTTTGAGTGGGTGTGTGGTAAACTTTTCTTAATAACGTTTTTATTTATTATGCTATTTTCAAAAACTAACCGTTACATGCAAGCCGAATAATAGTTTTATAATTTGGGCATAGTTGTAGCATCGAATATTAATAGCACATAGGGTTGTCAGCGCTGACGCCATTCACGGTCGACGATTTTATGCGTAGTTTCTTATTTTTGAGTGGGTGTGGGATAAACTTTTCTTAATAAGATTTTTATTTATTACGCTATTTTCGAAAACTAACAGTTAAATGCAAGCGGAATTAATATTTAATACTTCGTGCAAAATTAAATCATCGAATATTTACAAACAATTGAGATATACGGGTTGACGCTATGGAAGATTTGCGTTCTACGGCAAAATCCCGAAATGTGCACTCGCTCGGTATTTATCTTTTAAATCGTGGCTCTAAAGAAAGTGTCAAAATTACTCAGATTGGCTACAAAATGAAAGATACTAATAGTAGATGACTGGTCTTGCAATAAAAAAAGGAAAGATGTCGATTTAAGCCAAATATTGACAATAAATGTAGCCCTGTGGCAGCGTAAATTCGTAATTTTAGAGGGGTGGTAGTTGAACTTTTTTTAATTGCATCCATAGTTATTGCGATATTTTCGAAAAATAACCTTTAAATGAAAGCTGAATAATAGATTTATAATTTGGGTATAGTTGTAACAACGAATATTAACTGCACATAGGGTTATAAGCGCTGACGCCATTCACGGTCGACGATTTTAGGCGTAGTTCCTTATTTTTGAGTGGGTGTGTGGTAAACTTTTCTATGTGTACTCGTAATTCAGCCGGTCGGGCGACATATGTTGACCTTTCTGTCAGATTGACGCGATTGAGAAATACAATGTGTATATTTAGTCTATTAGCAAAGGTTATCAAGTTAAATCTGTTTTTCCTTATTGTATTCAACTGTATACACCATTCTAAATAAAATATGGAATTAATATAACTTGTCTAGTTTTCATCAATATTAGCATTAGGAAAGTATATTTCACCCACCCGTTTGAAGTAAGGAATATGGCTATATATGTTAAATGCACCCAGTCTGTTAATTCTTCGTTTTAATAGTGTTCAATACATTGTTGCACACTAATTAAGTCAATAAGTGTTGTGAATGATTGATTTTAACGAAGTCAGTACTTTATGTGTACTCGTAATTCAGCCGGTCGGGCGACATATGTCGACCTTTCTGTCAGATTGACGCAATTGAAAAATACAACGCGGGTATTTAGTCTGTAAGCAAAGATAATAAAGTTCATTCTGTTTTTCCTTATTGTATCCAACTATATACACCATTGTAAATAAAAGATGGAATTAATATAACTTGTCTAGTTTTATCAATGTTGGCATTAGCTATGTATATTTCATCCACTCGCTTAAAGTAAGGAAAATGACTATATGTGTTAAATATTACCAGTCTGTTTAATTCTTCATTTTAACAGGCAGTAAGTATGTATACTTACTCCCTGATTTTAATAGAGTTCAATATAATTGTTAGATACTAATTAAGTCAATTAGGGTTGTGAATGGTTGATTCTTCGTTTTAATGTTTTTCAATTATAGGGTAATCCTTTAATCTCGAGCCGGTAACTTACCCCGAATTCTTACTCGTTTAGGACGTGAGAGTTTTATTGGGGGTCGTAAAACTGGAAATCATGTTGCCATGGATAAGTACCCTCAGGCTGACAGTTGTTTGCGGGTTGAAAAGCCTAGACTTTGTGTGCAGAAATTGTCCTCCCACAAACCCAGCATGTAATTAGGAGATTAGTGTGTTGTGTAATACCTACTGATAAGAGTCAATAAAACACTGGTAAGGATCAATAAAATACATAGAGTCGCAAATTATGCTGCAATAGGCCCTAATCAATGGAGATTACTATATTGACTTATTAATATTTGTATACAACTGAATGACTATTTTATGATTGCTATAATTATTGTGTTTATGTGTGAATGTTTTTTTCTTTTAAATAAATTGTAATCAGTTTATCTTGAATCACACGGCACTGTAAATAATTTATATATATTAGATACAGTGTTGCGTAAATATAATACATCATTCTAAATAAAATATGGAATTAATATAACTTGTCTAGTTTTCATCAATATTAGCATTAGATAAGTATATTTCACCCACCCACTTGAAGTAAGGATTATAGCTATATGTGTTAAATGTCCGCAGTCTGTTAATTATTCGTTTTAATAGTGTTCAATACATTGTTGCACACTAACTAAATCAATTTGAGTTGTGAATGGTTGATTTTAACAAAATCAGTACTTTATGAGTACTCGGATTTCAGCCGGTCGGGCGACATATATCGACCTTTCTGCCAGCTTGACGCGCTTGAGAAATACAATGTATATATTAAGTATATTAGCAAAGGTTATCAAGTTAAATCTGTTTTTCCTTATTGTCTTAAATTGTATATACTATTCTAAATAAAATATGGAATTAATAACTTGTCTAGTTTTCATCAATATTAGCATTAGGTAAGTATATTTCACCCACCCACCTGAAGTAAGGATTATGGCTATATGTGTTAAATGCCCCAAGTCTGTTAATTATTCGTTTTAATAGTGTTCAATACATTGTTGCACACTAATTAAATCAATTTGAGTTGTGAATGGTTGATTTTAACAAAGTCAGTACTTTATGTGTACTCGGATATCAGCCGGTCGGGCGACATATGTCGACCTTTCTGCCAGCTTGACGCGATTGAGAAAAACAATGTGTCTATTTAGTCTATTAGCAAAGGTTATCAAGTTAAATCTGTTTTTCCTGATCGTATTACACTATATAAACTATTTTAAATAAAATATGGAATTAATATAACTTGTCTAGTTTTCATAAATATTAGCATTAGGTAAGTATATTTCACCCACCAATTTGAAGTAAGGAATATGGCTATATGTGTTAAATGTCACCAGTCTGTTAATTATTTGTTTTCATACATTGTTGCACACTAATTAAATCAATTTGAGTTGTGAATGGTTGATTTTAACGATGTCTGTACTTCATGTGTATCCGTAATTCAGCGGGTCGGGCGACATATGTCGACCTTTCCGCCAGCTTGACGCGCTTGAGAAATACAATGTGTATATTTAGTCTATTAGCAAAGGTTTTCAAGTTAAATCTGTTTTTGCCTATTGTATTAAACTGTATACACCATTCTAAATAAAATATGGAATTAATATAACTTGTCTAGAGTTCATCAATATTAGCATTAGGTAAGTATATTTCACCCACCCGCTTGAAGTAAGGAATATGGCTATATGTGTTAAATGCCCCAGTCTGTAAATTCTTCGTTTTACTAATGTTCAATACATTGTTGCACACTAATTAAGTCAATTAGTGTTGTGAATGGTTGATTTTAACGAAGTCAGTACTTTATGTGTAATCGTATTTCAGCCGGTCGGGCGATATATGTCGACCTTTCTGCCAGCTTGACGCGATTGAGAAGTACAATGCGTGTATTTTGTCTGTAAGCAAAGATAATCAAATTAAATCTGTTTTTCCTTATTGTATCCAACTATATACACCATTGTAAATAAAAGATGGAATTAATATAACTTGTCTAGTTTTATCAATGTTGGCATTAGCTATGTATGTTTCATCGACCCGCTTAAAGTAAGGAAAATGGCTGTATGTGTTAACTATTACCAGTCTGTTTAATTCCTCATTTTAACAGGCTGTAAGTATGTATACTTACTCCCTGATTTTAATAGAGTTCAATATATTGTTAGATAATAATATGGTCAATTAGAGTTGTGAATGGTTGATTCTTCGTTTTAATGTTTTTCAATACATATATCAATCATAGGGTAATCCTTTAATCACGAGCCGGTAACTTGCCCTGAATTCTTACTGGTTTAGACCGTGAGAGTTGTATTGGGGGTCGTAAAACTGGATATCGGGTTGCCACGGAGCATGCAATTAGTAGGAGATTAGTGTGTTGCGTAACACCTACTGATAAGGGTCAATAAAACACTGGTAAATGTCAATAAAACACAGAGTCGCAAATTATGCTATAATAGGCCCTAATCAATGGAGATTACTATATTGACTTATTAATATTTGTATACATATGAATGGCTATTTTATGATTGCTATAATGATTGTGTTTATGTGTGAACGTTTTTTTCTTTTAAATAAATTGTAATCAGTTTATCTTGAATCACGCGGCACTGTAAATTATTTATATATATTAGATACAGTGTCGTGTGATTATAATATTGTGAACAGTTATATGTATATTGATATTGTATAGTCTCTTGTAATTCTAAAAAGAATGGCACAGTTGTATTTTATGATTTGTTGTATTGTTGATAATAGTGTACTGTGATGAGACTTAAATAAACTATTAAACCTATAATACATCATTCTAAATAAAAGACGGAACTAATATAACTTGTCTAGTTTTCATCAATATTAGCATAAAGATAAGTATATTTCACCCACCCGCTTGAAGTAAGGAATATGGCTATATATGTTAAATGCACCCAGTCTGTTAATTCTTCGTTTTAATAGTGTTCAATACATTGTTGCACACTAATTAAGTCAATAAGTGTTGTGAATGATTGATTTTAACGAAGTCAGTACTTTATGTGTACTCGTAATTCAGCCGGTCGGGCGACATATGTCGACCTTTCTGTCAGATTGACGCAATTGAAAAATACAACGCGGGTTCAGATACCTGTTTATTGTCCGGTATTTTGGTGTGAAACCCAGGCCCGACGATCCAGACCGCCATGCCGACGGCCCCGACAGCCATTGCATATGCAGTATAGTATATTTACATGATGCAACCAGAGTAATAAAATATACCTTCGCAATAATTGTATCACATATGGTCCTAAATATTACCCTGGCTCGGTCTACAATCCGGGTCCGACGGTCCTGGCACCCGTACCGACGCCCCTGACACCACTTACATATTCAATATAGTCTATTTATGTTAAACATATATACCTTGACAAGAATTGTTATGCCATATGGTACGCCAGTTACCGAGGCTCTGTCTACAACCCAAGGCCGTCGACCGCGACTACCGTACCGACGACCCCGACATCCGTACCGACAGCCCCGACACCCGGCAGGAATGCAGGATAGTTTATTTACATAAAGCGTCCCGATTAACAAAATATAACTTCACAAAAAAATTGTATGCCATTGGTTCCCAAATATTACTCTGGCTTGGTCAACAATCCAGGCCCGACGGCCTCGACACCCGTACCGACGGCCACGACACCACTCACATATTCAGGATAGTCCATTAACGTCAAGCAACCTGAATAACAACATATACCTTCACAAGAATTGTTCTGCCGTATATTGCGCCAATGTTACCGAGGCTCTGTCTACAACCCAAGACCGACGACCCCGACACCCGTACCGACGGCACCGACATCCGTACCGACCGCCACGACACCCGGCAGGAATGCAGGAATGCATGATAATTTATTTACATCAAGTTAACAAAATATACCTTCACACTAATAGGTATTGCCAGATGGTCTACAAATGTCACCCGGCTTCGGTCTGCAATTGTCGACCGGTCTGCAATTGTCGCCCAGGTGAAGCCCAATAGATCACCTGAGCCGACGTTTTTAGAAAGTTACTTTCCACTGTTTTTTTGTATGTTATATGTTAAAATCATTGATTGCTAAATTCAATACCTGATTGATATTATGCCTAAAGCATAAATTTTAATGAAAGTTTTCTTTAAAAACATTCCCTTAGATAAAATCATGCTCTTTTACCCCCAGTTTTGACAATCTCGTACTTCTTTTTACCAAAATCAGCAGGCCTAGGACTTTTCCCAATTTGCTGACTGGGGCTAGAACCACTTACGTTCTTCAAGCAGCTGTCATAATCGTATGTAGTTCATATGTAAATATATATGTAGTTCAATATAAATAAATAAAATCTATGGGTGGATGTATTTTTGCCATCTTAATTTCTATAGGTGGTCTTGCAAACTCAGTTTTGCATCTATGGGTGGGTAGTCAATTTCAAAAGTTCCTTCCTGGGGTCCCATGTATGTTTTAATGGAATAGCCCTTAGAAGAGGATGTTTCTATACATTTTTTAAAACAACAAAACAAGATAATGTTATAATTACCCTTTTCACATCTTTCATAAAGGGCTGAGCCAGAAATTCACCAATTTCCTTTGCAACAATATTCAAATGTGTGTTTTCGTCCAAGTCTACAATGGATATCTTCCTATCGAGGCTTACGCATCTCCTCTTGGGTTTGTACATAAATGCAAGAGTCTCTGCAAATAATAGCACAGTATACTGAACCAAAGTTATAACACAACATTATTGTTTTTTGCCTATATAGCTTCTGTGTGGACACTTATTCCAATATGACATGAAAACAAGTACAGTCGCTTATGGCTATTTCATTTCTATGCATGGTCTCTAAATCATAATGATCACTTCTAAGCCATGTCCTATTCAAGAAAACTGCTTTTATGCATGATCCAATTTGATTTTTGTTTATAAAACACATCAATAACATAATACTAGAGGTTATTTTTAGCAAAAACAGATGTCTCCACCACTGGGGAAAAGGCCATAAATCAGCCAAAAATCATTCGACTGGAACATGACCACGATATGAGTAACTAGGCTTGGTACTGATCATCACCACTAGGGGTTTAGAAGAACTAGTCTGGACAAAGTTTGTGTATTAAAACCTTTAAAGGACCACAACTCTGCCAAAAAGCATTAAACCGAACATGACAGCGATATGCACAACCAAGTTTCTTTGAAATCCAACCAGTTGCTAAAGAAAACGAGTCCGGACAAAATGGGCACAATTCCGCCAAATATCATTCAATTGGAAAACGACAACGATATGTACAGCTAGGCTTGGTACTGCAAAGTAGGCCTGTAATGATACTCGAATATTCGGTATATTGAGTATTTTTCTTGAACGAATATGTATTCATATTCGCCACCTGCTGAACCCAATATGTACAATATATCCATGCAGTCAAATCAAAATTTGTCAGAAGCCAAAATGATCGATTTGTTTAGTATTTAATGTTTAAATTCGAAGCAAAAATATCATCGCAACTCCGGAAATGCAAACAACGCACACGTTTATTTTGCGGCGTCCAATCCGTAAACCTGGTAGAAACTTATCGTCAACGACGGCAAGTATTTAATTATTTATCAAACCTAAAACTGTTGTAATGTCTGCTTTATTAAAATCACTATGTCTGCCATATGTTTTGCAAACAGCTAGCTGCAGTCTTTATTTGATTTCTATAAAATTCTAGTTATGACCTGCAAGAGCCGTAGTATAAACAGTCACTACATCCGCTTTTGTCTGCTTATGAGAAATGGCTATGGAGGCAAAGCGAGTTAGTTTGGGTATTGTAGACCCTCCAGCCAAATATACGTCCGTCTGGAAACATTTTCGATATACCAAATATCAGAAAGGGGATAAGCCTCCAAAAGCAGACGAAAACTTTACTGTGTAAACTTTATACGCTAACTATGTTTTAGTTATGCATTTTATGCTCAATAAGGGCTCGACATTATTCAAGTTACTAATTTAAGTTTCACCCTCTAAAAGCACACCTACTTGTTCAGATATTAAACAAATAAAACCCCTCTGTTTGGTAATTTAAAGCTTATGACATAGTAGTGCACTTCAACTTAAAATAATAAGTAATTCTAGATCTGTAATTTACTTATTTAATTTACTTATTAAGTTGATGAATATATTTAGTTTAATAGTTTGATTAAAAAATGCACTGTTGTAGCATGTTTCTGTCAGTTCGTACACAAGACACTTAACGGTAATGGTTTACTGATGTGAATTTTGTATTTGTGAATATTTATTCGTAACCCCATATTTGTATATACGTGATATTATCGTATTCGTCAGGAAGTTCCTTACCGTATTACTGCCAAGTTTCATTGAAATCCAGCCAGGGGTCCGTGAGAACTAGTCCGAACAAAGTTTCTGGACAAGAGGCCATAACTTGGATGGGGACGGGACCCCTGGGGCCCGATGCTGGTTGGATGGTTGTATCCTCTATTTAAAACATGTGAATATTGGGGGTGGACCAAATTAGACCACAAGGTCTCGATATGAACAAACTTGATAGAGGGTCATACGCCTATGGTACATGCAAAATTATTAGACCTCTAGCCATGCAGTTTCAGAGAAGACGATTTTTTAAAGATCTTTATTTCTTGAATTCGCTTCTATCGATTATAAATTCACTTCTATGTCTGGTGGGGGATTGAAACATATCTTCTATAGGTGGTGAAAGTGCACCCCAACCCCCATTTTAAAGGTCTTCACATACTGAAAATATAAGCCAAATATTAAGGCCATCCCTTCATAAGCCTAATATTAAGGCCATCCCTTCATAAGCCTAATATTAAGGCCATCCCTTCATAATCCTAATATTAAGGCCATCCCTTCATAAGCCTAATATTAAGGCCATCCCTTCATAAGCCTAATATTAAGGCCATCCCTTAAAGGTTTGAACAATTATAGGGGCTTGTAAAAACTTTATAAGCTAAAGTTTTTCTGTATTGTTCATTTGTTACCTTCTTTTTAATGCGAAGCAGATAATTCCATACAGTTACATGTTGTATGAAAGTAAACACAAAATCGTTATCATAACAGTTGAGGGGATCTATAATGTCAATTATGCTTGTCTGTATCAACGACATATACTAAACCAAATTGCTAAGTATCAACCTAAGAATATTTCAATAATATTCTCATTTTTTTGTGTATTTTGAGCTTGATTAAAGATACGGTTAAACTGCAAAATAACGAGTGTAAATTGTCTGCTCTGATTGCATGAACATATTTCAAAAACTTTTAAGTCAATGTGTTTTCTTAGAAATAAGTTATAACACTTATACAACTGGGTATATAGGATTTTATTAAGTACTTCGAATTAGTGAAGCTTTCGATGTTCCTAATTCTAAAATATGCCAGTTAAAATTATTTTGACATCATGTTTTACTAGCATTACCACTACAAATGCGTTTGCAAAAGAAATTTTCGAAATATTTAATGTTAACGCTGAATTACAGTTCCTTGAATTTCAAACAATATTCAATGTAAAGGGAGGTAATTTAAGATTATCCATATTTCATTTTTATATAGACTGAAAATCTGCGATAAATGGGTCAAATTTTTATGTTTTTTTTCTATTACAGTCCATTCTCAGTAACTCAAACTCGCTTACCTCGAATTTCCGCTTAAGTCGAATTTTTGTCAGGGTCCCGATTTTATTCCTTCTTTTTTCATGCAATCTGACTCATTTTAAGTCAAATTTCGACAGGTCGAATTATTCGCTAATTCGAACTATATTACTGGTCCCAAACAGGAATCTATACAGTAATTTACACTCGCTAATTCGAAGTTCAACTGAAGTGCCGAATGCAAGTTTGATCAAACACAACACAAGTTGCACTGAATTATTTGTGAAGCAAACAAAAGGTGATAATTACTGAGATGATTTGACCTGTGACACAAATAATTAAATCATTGTGACATGTTTGTTAATTTATGTTCTTGTCTCTGATTTTCATGGTAAATTAAGGTTTGTTATCGAGGAAGTTTTTTACGATAATTGGAAACAAAGGCCATCACGTGGGTTAAATTAATCATAAGAATAATATTAATTCGAAATAGACGAAATGTATAATTTGTGAAAATATTTTGTCATTGTTTTTATGTCTTTCTATGTTTTTAATAAAATATGAAATCATAAATATTTTGCTGATTTATTTAATTACCAGAACGTTTTCTTACACGGCTTTAACATGCTATGCCCGAATATACAAAGTGACAAAACGAAAGTAGCATGCTGCAATACAGGTCTCAAATTTGAGCGTGGTAATAACAATCAGTAAATTATGTAATTGCATTTTCCTTTTTGATCTGAATGAAATTATAACAGTAAAGAAACATATTCATACACATATATGAAGGAAGAAAACATGTATTCCATTAAAAGTCGGCTAATATCGGTAATATATATGTATAGTGTAAAACTAGTGGGTGGGGTAATAAAATTAAAGACAAGTCTGCCAATATCGTTTAATTCGAACTTCGGATAACTCGTACTTTTCTCCCGGTCCCTTGAAATTCGAGATACTGAGTGTGGACTGTATTTCATAACAATTTTAAGAATTTTATATCTTTAAGCGACCTTTGACTCATGTTATGTGTTTTATCAGTACATTTCATGTTTTCATATAAAGGGAGGGTAACTCTCAAAAGATGTAACAATTTAAACAAAAAATAAATGTTTTACAAACTATGGGTCAAAAAAAATAATAATATCATATATCTGTTCTAAAATATATTTAAAATAAGAAAATTCGTTAAGATACAAAAGTTGATACTTAGCAATTTTGTTCAGTGTATAGCAGTTAGACAAGCAACATAGAAGGAAGCACGAGAAGTGCTGGTGACAGTAAGCTGTGCCATTCAAAGTGACCACCTAAGCACAGTATGGAAGATCGTAAATTATATACGAGGCTGCTACCTACACACTGTAATTTGCATGTGTATGATAAACATAACAATATATGCAGCTTGAAGAAGTTTACTTTGGGTAAAATGAGCTCCTGTTACAGACCCAGTTGCGTTCAAGTACCCCAAAAATGCATTCCTTTTGCGTTTCGTTTGAGTTTCATTTGCGTTTCATTTCCGATCCATTTGCGCTCCGTTTGCATTTTTTTTTTAAATGCGTTTATAAACGAAATTATGCCTTCATTTAAATGCACGAAACGAACGCAACAGAATGTCTGTTTAAATGCAGATATGGAGAAAATGCTTTTACATTCGTTCGTTCAGCGTTTACCAATCGCAACATCTCTCAAGATTAAATTACGCATGATATCTAGCCATGCTATTTTTATCATGAGTCGTCGACTTATGATTATGTGATCATATTCAAGAATGGGTCTTTTTGTTGACTACTTCGTGGTGCATAATTATGATGAATATTCTGTTTTCTTCCGGGTTTATGTTAGTTTCATCAAAAATGTGACATACCTAACACTATAATTTATAATGATATACCAGGTGTTTTTTTATCAACATTATTTTAGTTTTAAATTGAACTGATTAAAGTTTGTGCTAAAAAACAAATAAAATATTTCCCAATTTGAATCAGTAACAAGAGGCCAAAGAGGGCCTGTATCGCTCTACTGGCTATATGGAGTCTTTGATGGAGAACTCGATAACAACATGCGCAACTAGGCTTGGTACTGATCATTCCTGCCAAGTTTCACTTAAATCCAGCCAGGGGTTCAGGAACAAGAGGCCCAAAAAGGCCTGTGGATGCTCTACTGGCTCAAGATAAAGTTTATATATAAGGGGCCACAAGTCTTTAACAAAACATTCGACCGGAACATGGTGATGATATACGCAACTAGGCTCGGTACTGATCATCCCTGCAAAGTTTCGTTGAAATCAAGCCAGTGGTTCAGGAGAACTAGTCTAGACAAAGTTAGTGTATTAAAACCTTTAAGGGCTCATAACTCTGCCAAAATTCATTCAATCAGAATGGCAATGACAGGTGCAACTAGGCTTAGTACTGATCATCCCCGCCAAAAATCGCTAAAATCTGGCAAAGAGTTCAGAAGAGACTAATCTGGACAAAGTTGTGTATTAAAACATTTAAAGGGCAATAACTCTGCCAAAAATCATTCAACCAAAATATGGCGATGATATGCACAAATAGGCTTGATACTGATCATCCTTGTCAAGTTTCGTCTATATCCAGCTACGGGTTCAGGAGAAGTAGCCCGGAAAATATTTGTGGTATCAAAATCCTTTAAAGGGCCATCACTCTGCCAAATATCTGTAAACCGGAACGCGACGATGACATGCACAACTAGGCTTGGTGCTGATCATCCCTGCAAAGTTTCATTGAAATCTGGCGAGGGGTTCAGGAGAAGTAGATCAGACAAATTTGTGTATTAAAACCTTTAAAGGGCCATAATTATGCCAAAAATCATTCAACCGGAACACGGCAATGATTTGCATAACTAGACATGGAATTGATCATCCTAAAAAGTTTCGTTTAATATGGCCAGGGGTTCAGTAGAACTAGTCAGAACAAAGTTTGTGTGTATTCAGGGTTCTCAATAAAAACCGGCCGCCGGCCGAAATGACCGCTTCAAATGGCATTTGGGCCGGTTCAAAATCGTTCAAAAAAAAAGAATTTAAAAAAAAATAAAACATTTAAAAAAAAATTTAAACAAGAGGTCAATGACCTTGAAGCTCTACTGATTGATTTTGATTTCAGGAAGTAGTCGCTACAAACTTGTTTTTTGAAAGATTATTTTTAGCCGTGGCCGCCATCTTGAATTTTCGGCCGACCTGATATTTTGCTAGGATCAATAAGACATCAAGAGCAACATTCCTGTGAAGTTTCATGAAAATCCGTCCAGTAGTTTCAGAGGAGTAGTCGCTACAAGTTGTCATTATATAACTCTATGTAAAAAAAGATGGCCGCTGACAGCCATGTTTAACATCGAATTAAAACAATTTTTGACAAGGACCAACATCATGTCATGCTGATTATTTTCGAAAAAGTCCCATATCAATATCACTTATAGTTTTTAAGAAGTAGTCGCTACAAACTTGTATTTTAAAAATCTATTTTTAGCCATGGTGGCCATCTTGAATTTCCGGCTGACCTGAAATTTTGCTAGGATCAACAAGACATCAAGAGCAACATTCCTGTTAAGTTTCATGAAAATCCGTCAAATAGTTTTAGAGTAGTAATCGCTACAAATTTTCATTATATAACTCTATGTAAACAAAGATGGCCACTGGCAGTCATGTTTAACGTCGAATCAAACCGATTTTCGACAAGGACCAACATCATGCCATGCTGATCATTTTAGAAAAAGTCCTATATCAATATCACTTATAGTTTTCAAGAAGTAGTCGCTACAAACTTGTATTTTGAAAACTTGTTTTTAGCCGTGGCGGCCATCTTGAATTTTCGGCCGACCTGAAATCTTGCTAGGATCAATTAGTCATTAGGAGCAACATTCCTGTAAAGTTTCATGAAAATTCGCAAAGTGGTTTCAGAGGAGTAGTCGCTACAAGTTTTTACTATATAACTCTATGTAAACAAAGATGGCCGCTGGCAGCCATGTTTAACGTCGAATCAAACCGATTTTCGATAAGGACCAACATCATGTCATGCTGATCATTTTAGAAAAAGTCCCATATCAATATCACTTATAGTTTTCAAGAAGTAGTCGCTACAAACTTGTTTTTTAAAAACCTATTTTTAGATTTGGCGGCCATCTTGGATTTCACATCAACATGAATTTTTGCTAGGATCAACTAGACTTCATGGGCAACATTTCTGTAAAGTTTCATGAAAATCCATTCAGTAGTTTCAGAGAAGTAGTCGCTACAAAAAAAAGTTTACGGACAGACGGACAGACAGACGGACGGACAGATGGACAGACGGATGATGGACGCCGCACCACGGCATAAGCTCTGCTGATCTCTGATCAGTCGAGCTAAAAATAAAATAAAAAAAATAAAAAATTTCAAAAAATTCAAAAAAAAAATCAAAAAAAAATCAAAAATAAATAAATGAAAAAAAAAAAATCAAAAAAAAAACAAAATTCAAAAAAATTCAAAAAAAAATTTCGCGACACGTTCCCTTGTTGTGGTGAGCAATTGTGCGAAATTATTTGAAAATCCATCCATTATTGTCAGAGTTATGAAGCGGACACGAATGTATAGACAAACGGATTTTGAACTTTGATCTCTAAGTGCTTGACCTCGGAGCCACGGACCTGGATTTTGTGCGCGACACGTTGCCTTGTTGTGGTGAGCAATTGTGCGAAGTTATTTGAAAATCCATCCATTATTGTCAGAGTTATGAAGCGGACACGAGTGTATAGACGAACGGACAGACAGTGCGATTACTATATGCCACCCTCCGGTGGCATAAATATAGATCGTACAACGTTTATTCTGCGTTCGTTCTGTGTTCATTTTCCGTTCGTTCTGCATTCATTTAGGGGTACTTGCACGCAACTGGGTCTGTACAACAGTCAACTAATTTTAACAGTTATCACATCATGTCTTTGCTAGGTTAGTTAATCTTGCGGGTAGTAATAAACATACTATCCTAGTTTTTTAAACTCAAACATCGAATTATGTTCAGCATAATCAAATAAGGTGTTTTACTTACTTTATTATTCATGTTTCGAGCTTTTTAATTTCTCTCAAACTTTCTGAACAGCCCTTTAACTATATATATATATATATATTACAAATCATGTGTACGTTTATTCTGCGTTCGTTCTGTGTTCATTTTCCGTTCGTTCTGTATTCATTTGGGTCTGTACAACAGTCAACTAATTTTAACATTGATCACTTATGTCTTTGCTAGGTTAGTTAATCTTGCGGGTAGTAATAAACATACTATCCTAATTTTTTAAACTCAAACATCGAATTATGTTCAGCATAATCAATAGAAATTGTTATTGTCCATGGGACAAAACTGTATGGTTCGCCCACTTGCCCGAACAGACATAATTGACGACTCTAGGTTTAACCGTTCTCTACTGATCTGAGATCGTTTGATATTCAATATCCCTGTGACTGTATCTTCTATCTGTATCAGTAATATCTACTGGTCATGACCAACCATCCTTCCAAGTTTAAGGACCCTAGGTCCAACCATTCTCTAGTTATTGATCGGACATTTTGTTATTGATCGGGGATCATTTTGATAGTCAAGGTCACCGTGACCTTGACCTTTGACCAAGTGACCCCAAATCAATAGGGGTCATCTACTGGTCATGACCAACCATCCTTCCAAGTTTGAGGACCCTAGGTCCAACCATTGTCTAGTTATTGATTGGACATCGTTTTAATAGTCAAGGTCACCGCAACCTTGACCTTTGACCTAGTGACCCCAAAATCAATAGGGGTCATCTACTGGTCATGACCAACCATCCTTCCAAGTTTTAGGACCCTAGGTCCAACCATTGTGTATTGATCGGACATCGTTATGATAGTCAAGGTCACCTTGACCTTGACCTTTGACCTAATGACCCCAAAATCAATAGGGTCATCTACTGGTCATGACCAACCATCCTTCCAAGTTTGAAAACCCAAGGTCCAACCATTCTATAGTGATTGATCGGACATCTGTTTTGATAGTCAATGTCACCTCGACCTTGACTTTTGACCTAGTGACCCCAAAATCAATAAGGTTCATCTACTGTCATGACCAACCATCCTTCCAAGTTTGAGGACCCTAGGTCCAACCATTCTCTAGTTATTGATCGGACATCATTTTGATAGTCAGTCACCGCAAACTTGACCTTTGACCTAGTGACCCCAAAATCAATAGGGGTCATCTACTTGTCATGACCAACCATCCTTCCAAGTTTGAGGACCCTAGGTCCAACCATTCTCTAGTTATTGATCGGACATCGTTTGTGACACAGACAGACAGACCTACAGACAGATCTCGACAGAAAGCACAAAATCAACATGGCTGGGGGAGCCATAATTAGGTGTTTTGCTTACTTTATTATTCATGTTTCGAGCTTTTTAATTTCTCTCAAACTTTCTGAACAGCCATTTAAATATATATATAATACAAATCATGTGTTGCAGAGTGTTCAGATCTTGTAACACATGTATAAAAAAACCAGTGTATTTATAGTATATTTTACCTGGAAATGCCATGCCAGCCTCTGACATGATACAACGCGTCCACACCTTGTTATCCACTAGTTCAGCCAGTTTTATAGGGCTACTCATAGGACAGTCCAAGTTTTTCTGTTCAATATTAAAATTAAAAGTTATCTGATCAATTTTATAAAATATGTTCTTAAGCTAGAACATTGTCTAGTATTTTTGTATTTTTCCACAATATACAGTACACTACGGACAGCGGACTAAGCAATTGTATTTCTATTACATTTAATTCAGTGCAAACAGGTTTAAAGTCAATTTAATACTTGTTAATCATTTGAGGTGCTAATGTTGATGCCTGATATTATACTTTATGTTGGTCATGTGTCCCTTTGTCTTCTTCTGTTACTTATACACTATTTAAATTAGTTTTTTAAAAGAAATTTCCCTTCCAAATAACGACAAAATTGCACTACAAAACCGTTTATCAAAACTCTAGCCTGGTGTTCAGGTCATTTAATAATGTATATGTGCTGATTAAAAGTATAGGTTTATTCATCGGTTTTTAAAATACCCGGACTGAGTATGTGTAAAATGAATTATGAGTTGGTAACTCTTAATTTGACACTCCAGTTTTAGGATTTGGGCCTGGCTGCATGGTTAAAGCAGTTTATATTGTGTCTATAGAGTCTGGATTCTCAAAATAGGCAAATTAAATATATACCTTGTGGTCAGTAGGTTAAAGGCTGTACATATGTTGTAAAATTTGGTTGTTGTTGGTGGGATAGCTACTTTCTTGTTCTGATAATATATTTAGTGTTTATGTAAACAAGAGGTAACACCTGGTGCCGTAAGCCAGGTTTTCAGATGTAAGGCCTTAAAAAAAAACAGTGATGTTTTCCTGTTACTCGGTAGGTCGGATTCTTTTCTTTTTTTAAAAACACCTCAATAGACCTGTGTGTTTCAAATTATATATAACAGCACTGTCAGAATTAAAGTTGCATAAAACAAGTCTATTGTTTGTTTGTCTCATTTGCACACATAGAGAGCTGCAGATACAGGTACTCTGTCGCCATAAAATATACCTCAAATCATCTATGTGTAGCTGTCCAGTGCATTATGGTGTACACTGCTTATGTAAACAACACCCGATATTTGCAATAGTCCTCTCGCAAATGCTGACTGAAGATGTTTTTAAGTCTTTGTAAGGAGTTGTAGCCATCTTTGACCCCAGGGATTTCAAATGAGCAAACTTGATAGACCAGGGGTTAGCGATCATTAATAATAATTAACAAGAGCATCAAGAATTGCAGGGCAATCCATAGTCCCCCACCGGCCCAGACAAACATTTTCCAGACATTTTCTATGATGGAGGTCAAAGATCAAGGTCAAGGTGACAACGACCTTATTTTGGTACGCGACACAGCGCTATCCCAAGATTCACATACCAAGTTTGGTATCTCTAAGTGTTATAGTATTGAAAATACGTCCGGACAAGCATTTTCTATGACAGAGGTCACAGGTCAAGTCACAATGACCTTATTTTGGTACGCGACACACTGCTATCCCAAGATGTATTTACATCCCAAGTTTGGTATCTCTAAGTGTTATAGTATTGAAAATACGGTCCGGACAAGCATTTTCTATGACAGAGGTCACAGGTCAAGGTCACAATGACCTTATTTTGGTACCCGACACATCGCTATCCCAAGATGTATTCACATACCAAGTTTGGTATCTCTTAAGTGTAATAGTATTGAAAATACGGTCCGGACAAGCATTTTCTATGACAGAGGTCACAGGTCAAGGTCAAGGTCACAATGACTTATTTTGGTACGCGACACACCGCTATCCCAAGAACTCCGCTGTTACTGGTCCGATCTGGCTGGTTTTCGAACTTGTTCGAACTTTCATTGATATAAACAATCTGATATAGTTTGGTAAAGATCGGATGAAAAATGGAGGCCCTATCGTCTTAACGAGGCAAAATATAGCATTTTTAACTAAATCAAGGGCCATAACTCTGCTGTTACTGGTCCGATCTGGCTGGTTTTCGAACTTGTCCGAGCTTTCATTGATATTCACAATCTGTTTAAGTTTGGTAAAGATCAAATGAAAAATGAAGGGCCATTAGAGCTAAAAATAATTAAACAAAAGAAAATAATAAAAAAAAAAAAATCTAAAAAAATCTGGTAAGGTTTGGTAAGATCAGTAAGATCAGATGCAAAATGAAGGACCTATCACACTAACGAGGCAAATTATAGCATTTTTAACGAAATCAAGGGCCATAACTCCGGTGTTAATGGTCCGATCTGGCTGGCTTCAAACTTGTTCGAGCTTTCATTGATATTAATAATCTCTTAAAGTTTGGTAAAGATCAGATGAAAAATGAAGGCTCTATCGTCTTAATGAGGCAAAATATAGCATTTTTACCTAAATCAAGGCCATAACTCGGCTGTTACTGGCCCGATATGGCTGGTTTTCAAACTTGTCCAAGCTTTCATTGACATTAACAATCTGATCCAAGTTCGATAAAGTTCGGATGACAATAAAGCCCCTATCGTCTTAACGAAACAAAATATAGCATTTTTAACTAAATCAAGGGCCATAACTCCGCTGTTACTGGTCCGATCTGGTTGTTTTTCAAACTTGACCGAGCTTTCATTGATATTAACAATCTGTTAAAGCTTGGTAAATATCAGAAGAAAGCTGAAGGCCCATTCATCTTATTGAGGCAAAATATAGCATTTTTAACTAAATCAAGGGCCACAACTCCGCTGTTACTGGTCTGATCTGGCTGGTTTTAGAACTTGTCCGAGCTTTTATTGATAGTAACAATCTGTTAAAGTTTAGTAAAGATCGGATGAAAAATGAAGGCCCTATCGTCTTAACGAGGTAAAAGTTAACGGACGGACACACGACGGACACCGGACACCACACCACCCCATAAGCTCTGCTGCCCTTGGCCAGTAGAGCTAAAAATATTTAAAAAAAATAAAATAAATAAAATAAAGACAAACAATCTGGTAAAGTTTGGTAAAGATCAGATGAAAAATGAAGGCCCTCAACAATCGTTTTAACGAGGCAAAATATAGCGTTTTTAACGAAATCAAGGGCCATAACTCCGCTGTTAATGGTCCGATCTGGTTGGTTTTCAAACTTTCTGAGCTTTCATTGATATTGATAATCTCTTAAAGTTTGGTAAAGATCAGATGAAAAATGAAGGCTCTATTGTCTTTTTAACTAAATCAAGGGACACAACTCTGCTGTTACTGGGCCATTGGGCTGGTTTTCGAACTTGTCCGAGCTTTCATTGACATTAACAATCTGGTACAGTTTGGTAAAGATCAGATGAAAAATGAAGGCCCTATCGTCTTACTGAGGCAAAATATAGCAGTTTTAAATAATTTCAAGTCCATAACTCTGCTGTTACTGATACGATCTGGCTGGTTTTCGAACTAGTCCGAGCTTTCGTTAATATTAGCAATCTGGTACTGTTTGGTAAAGATCAGATGAAAAACTGAAGCCCTATTGTCTTAACGAGGCAAAATATAGCATTTTTAATTAAATCAAGGGCCATAACTCCGCTGTTACTGGTCTGATCAGGCTGGTTTTCGAACTTGTCCAAGCTTTCATTGATATTAACAAAGTTAACAATCTGGTACAGTTTGGTAAAGATTGGATGAAAACTGAAGGCCCTATCGTCTTAACGAGGCAAAATATAGCATTTCTAACTAAAGCAAGGGCCATAACTCCACTGTTACTGGTCCGATCTGGCTGGTTTTCGAACTTGTCCGAGCTTTCATTGATATTAACAATCTGGTACAGTTTGGTAACGTTTGATAAATGTTCTAAGGAAGAGTAGGGAGACTAACCAAGATCATTGTGATTAAGTTTCATCAAAATCCTTCGAGGGGTTTCAGAGAAGATGTCATTTTTAACGTTTTCCTATATAACTCTCAATCTCTACCCAGAGTACACTCGTTCCTCATTTGACTCTGTCAACTGCAAAGGAAGTACGGCGAACGGTTAGGTCACGTGATTATTCAAAAAAGTTATGATGATGTTTATAATAAATCCTTTTGCATGATCTGCAGATAAAATGTAGACCTATATTAAATAATTTCAATTTTTATTTCTATGAGTTAATTTTTCTTAGTAATTTTCTGCTATCGAGCTTCGGTTTAAAATGTTTACATAATTATGCGTTTCGATTGAGGGGACCTAAGTACTTATTATTTTTGTAGTAAAATAGTCCCGATTAAAACTAAATTGTTTTCATGCATTATTTTAAATCTTGCAACATCTAATTTGCAGATATTCTGAAAATTATTTTTACACAAGACATAAATAAGTTTCAGGCAAACATATTCCAATTTAACAGGTTTTACCAAAATCTTGTAATTTAGTAGTTAGCAGAGATATATGTGAGTGCAAGTAACGATAACTCTGCGTGGAGATTGTATAACTCTATGTAAACTTTGGGTCGCTGTGGTGGCCAGTTTCAATATTCGACGATAACGAAAAAACACAAACTTGATAGAGGCTAACCCAAGGACCATGTTTATGATATTTCACAAGAATGGAATAAGTGGTTTCGGAGGAGATGATGTTTGAAATTTCCTTAAATTTGACCTTACTTTAGCCATGGCGGCCATCTTGGATGACTGGCGGCCGCGAAAAACAAAACTCTCAGGGGGACTACCCTAAACATCATTGTAATGAAGTTTCATCAAAATCCTTCAAGCGGTTTCAGAAAAGATGTTATTTTTAGCCTTTTCCTATATAACTCTATGTAAACTTTGCATCGCCGTGGCGGCCATTTTGAGTATTCGACGATAACGAAAAACACCAACTTGATAAAGGCTAACCCAAGGAACATATTTATGATATTTCACAAGAATGGAATAAATGGTTTCGGAGATGTCGTTTGAAATGTCCTTAAATTTGACCTAGTTTTAGACATGGCGGCCATCTTGGATGACTGGCAGCCGAAAATAAAAAATCTGAGAGGGACTATCCCAAGTATCATGGTGATTAAGTTTCATCAAAATCCCTCAAGAGGTTTAACTAAGAGAAGATGTCATTTGTAACCTTTTCCTATATAACTCTATGTAAACTTTGGGTCGCCGTGGTGGCCATTTTGATTATTCGACGATTAAGAAAAACACAAAATTGATAGAGGCCAACCCAATCTGAGAGGGGCCCTCCCAAGTAACATTTGTGATGAAGTTTCATCAAAATCCTTCAAGCGGTTTCAGAGGCGATGTCGATTTTATAAAATTGCTAACAGACAGAAAGACGGACGACGGAAGAAAAGCGATCCCATAAGGTCGCCTGGCCAGTAGATCTAAAAACTGGTGAGACGTTGTGATTTTAGAACATTCAGATTGTCATGTGTACCTTTAAGAGAAGTTATTACAGATTCAATGAAATTAACAAATAAGTTGAACAAGAAAAAGATTGTTATTTGTTTTATTGCAATTACTAGCTTGTCCAAGTTATCCATTCACAAAATAACGTTTTAATCTAAAGGTGTCCTAACTGAAATATACGGATATCTTGATTATTCCATTGGATACAATTTTGAATAATTATTTGTAATTATAACATGTTTTGTAATGTATTCAGCCATGGTCCTATGTTTAGTGCTAATTACTGATTAAAAATTTGACTTGACCTGTCATGTTTTATCACGAGAAAAATAACACAAAACAATGGTAACTAGAACTGTTGCCGGAGGCGGACAAATACCCCCGCTGGCAACTGGTTGCGGGGTGGGTAAAAATACAAGACTTTGTTCCTATAAGATATATAGACATATATATATATATATATAGATATTATACAGAAAATGCTCGGACATGAATTTTCTATTTGACTACCAAGAATTCGACTAACAAGAGGGCCAAGATGGCCCTAAAGTGATCACCTGAGTACTAGCATATACAATCTGTGCAAGTTTGGTTCAGATTGTTCAAGAAATGTGGGCTCTGTTGTGTATAACAACATTGATATAGACAGTTTAAGACACTGACAAAGTTTGGTAAAGATCAAATACAAAATGCAGGTGATAGAGAGT